>CM034351.1:61139707-61157987 GCA_019925275.1 Mytilus edulis | reverse complement strand
TGTTTACTGTCAACCAAATAATTGCTCCTAACAATAGTAGAACTACATGACAGGAATACAGTACAGTGGCGGATCCAGAAATTTTCATAAGTGGGGGCCCACTGACTGACCTAAGAAGGGGCCTGTTCCAGTCACGCTTCAGTGATTCCCTATATAAGCAACCAAATTTTTTCCCAAAAAGGGGGGCCCAGGCCCCTGGGCCCCCCCCCCCCCCCCCTAAATCCGCCTCTGCAGTATACATGTACTTTTAATTTCTACTGGATCCCTGTCATATAATTTTGTACTGTAGGTGTATGTAATCCACTGTATACAGCAGGATATTGTACAAGGGATACCCTATGCATACCTGCCAACTGTCACCATTTGCGGGGGATTTCCCATGGAGGCTCCCAATTTGAAATTTTGAAATAGCAATTTTGTCCACAGTTTAAAACAAAACGATCAATTTAACCATTGGTATAGCATTTTAAAAGCATGGAGAAGCAAATAAACAATATTAAATTAAATTTGAAGGCCCCTTCAAAGGTTTTGTAGAACTGTGACAGCCCATGGGCATTTGAAATGTTGGCAGGTATGCTAATGTATACATTTATGTTTCAGTATTGTATTTAATTTAAAATTTGGAGATTATTGTCTTAAATATCTGTATACATAGAATAGCTTTTTTTAACAAATAGTAGCAGCAAAATCTACAATACACTTATCTGGAACAGGTTCAGATGGGGGAGGGAGGACCAGATGATTGAGACAGCCCCCCCTTACCTTTTTAAAAAAAGAAAACAAAATGAAATGGAGTTTGTCCCAATAAGGTCCTCTAATTCTTAATCTCAGGGATACCCCCACCAAATTTAAAATCCCTAATCTACACCTGCCTATCTTACAAGTGTAAAATCCCAACCCATAAAACATGTTTATTTCTAGTTGAATCATAACTAGACTTGCTAGCAGAAAATATTAACAATAAGTTTAAATCTATAGTATCTTAAGTTGATTTTAAAATATCTTTCTGGAACTGAGTCTATTGCAAATTTATAAAAGACTAGCTCTCTTATACAAAACCATTAACCAAAAATCAAACTTGTATTAATACCAGTTCTCCCCATGTGGTTATGGTACCAGTATGCTTCATTAATGTCTTCAATAAAGGTATCCCACTTGTAATTCCAAAGGTTCATAGCGTTGCTCTTTTCTTGTGGGGTCATGGCACTATACCTGAAATTATTTTTAAAAACAAATGCAATTAGCAGATCACATGAAAAAGAAATAACTAATTTCGCATTGTTTCAAAAATGGCTAAAATAAATGCACACAATAAGTTTTGAATTTACAGTAAGAAAAAGGTAGTCCTTGATATATGTCGGCTACTGAAACTGATACATGTGTATTTTATAAAGTTTAAAATATATAGAATTGTCCTTTAAGGAGGTTCCAGGGTATAAAAATTTCAGAAAATTTTTTTTTTTTTTTTTTTTTTTCAAATTTTATTTATTACTTTATTAGTTGTTACTTTATCATATGGTACAAAAGCCCCAGATGACTTTTAAAATGTGCATATCATTAAAAAAAAAAAAGCCCCAAATAATCTCCCTTTGGTGCAAAAAATGCAATTTTTTGGCATTAAAATTGAGATATCTTTTTTAACTATTCTGTGACATATATTTTTTATTATTATTTTCCAATAAGCTGTACTTAAACTCAACTATTGTAAAATTTGAGCTATTTCTGTAATTTAGTTCTTTTTTTATTTCGATATTATATACGTAGATATAGGAAACTGCATAGGAGATTGAGTTGCAATGACAAAGTAGGTGCTTCACAATGCAAACATGTCTAAGTTGAAAGGGTCATAACTGTATCAAATTTCTATGGACAGAAACATCCAAGCCTAATGCATATCTACATATTAGGACCTAACAATATACCAAGTATAGTGTAAACATAGAAAAACATATAGAAGTTGAAATGACAAAGAAGGTGTTTGACAAGGCCTGAGTTAAAATGGACATAACTTTAACAAAATTCAATGGACAGAATAATCCAACCCACAGGAAAATCTACATATTAGGACCTACTGATATACAAAGTTAAGTATAATTATGATAAAACATGAAGGAGAAGTTACAATGACAAATAAGACGCTGGAGAGGGCAAAAAAAATTAAATGGAAAAGGGCTTTCACAAAATATAATGGACCAAAACATCCTACCCACATACACATCTGCATATCAGATATAACAGTGTTTAATGTATATATAATCAAGTAAGAGATTGTTGGGTCTAGGATTTGCCAAGACAAGGTTGGTTCTGAAAAGAGACTAAAATTTCAAAGGGGTAAACATTTTTTACTAATCTAATGATTGAATTTTGATTGACTTACTGTAAGGAGTTTAATGCTAACTGCTTCAGGAATTTAAGATCAGCATCTTCACCAGCCATTCCCATAAAAGCCATGTAGAAGTCATATGACAGTCCACGGGCTCCCCATACAGATGGATCGTCTGCACTTATAACTACTGGGTAACCCTCTGCTATCAAGCTTGCAGCTGGATGGTTTCTTAAATCATCTACTAACTTTAATACCTATTAATTCAGATAAAGAAAATTAATCAATATTATGTTTTAATAAGATCATTGGATAAAAGAAAAATTCAAAAATGCAAGTTAAATCCATCATGACATGACTATGGTATGTGACACAGGCTTGGTTGCCCTAATACATCAACATACTACATTTGATTCAATAAAGTTTTGAAGTACAACAGTTATGCCCTGGACACTAATTAGGCAAGATTTTCTACCATAAGGATCAAATATCAAAGTCTTAGTCAAGGTCACAGTGACCTAATTTTCATATGTGACATACCATCTTGCCATGATACATCCACATAAGGATTTTGGTAAAATATTTTAAGATTTTTTTTCCCAATATAATATCTATATAACGAGATGCTCCGCAGGGCGCAGCTTTATACGACCGGAGAGGTCGAACCCTGAACAGTTGGGGAAAGTATGGACGCAACATTTAAGCTTGATACAGCTCTGAATTTGGATTGTGATTAATAGTTGACACATCATAGGTTTCTGACACAGAATGAATGTGGTCTAAGAATTTAAACACTTTAAAATTTTAAACTGGACATTTACCTATTATGGTCCAATATCCAAAATCTAAATACATTGTTAGATTCATTTAGCATATCATAGAACCCCAAGAATTCAATTTTGATGAAATCAAATAATGTTCAATTTTAGACCCTTTAGACCTCAATGTGGACCAATTTGATAACCGGGCCCAAATATTAAAAATCTTAATACATGGTTAGATTCAGCATATTGAAGAACCCCATTTATTAAATTTTTGTTAAAATCAAACAAAGTTTAATTTTGGACCCCGATTTGGACCAACTTGAAAACTGTGCCCATAATCAAAAATCTAAGTACATGTTTAGATTCAGCATTTCAAAGAACCCCAAGAATTCAATTTTTTTTTTAAATCAAAAAAAAAAAAATATGACCAAAACATTTTCAATTTTTGCGGTCGTATAAAAGGGAAGATGTGGTATGGTTGCCAATGAGACAACAATCAAACAGATTTGAAATAAGTGGATTTAAATAGCTTAAGGAGGCTCGTGGGTTAAAAAAATTCTGAAAAAAATTAAACAGTTATTTTTCATTACGAATTTTATTTATTACCTTTATTTATTATTTCTGTATCATATGGTACAAAAATCATTCAACGAAAATATTTTGTGTTGGCCCCAGATGACTTTTAAAATGTAAATATCATTGAAAAAGCTCCAAATTATCTCCCTTTGCTGCAAAAATGCCATTTTTTGGCATTAAAATTGAAATATCTTTTTTAACTCATCGGTGACCTATATTTTTTATTATTATTTTCAAACAAGATTTACTTAAACTAATCTTTTGAAAAATTTGAGCGATTTCTGTAATTTAGTTCTTTTTTTATTTCGATATTACCGTTTTTTCTCCTATTAGCTCAACAGAAAAAAAGTAACTTTACACAAATGTATGCTTCTTTCGAAGGCAGATTGTGAGCGTAAATGAACGGTGACCCCATCTTTTTATTTTATTTTTCTATCAAGTATAAGATAAAGTTCATTTGTAGAAAAATATAGCGAAATCTTATATTAGAATAAAATTTTGATTTAGACCCGCGAACCACCTTAATGTTACTGTACAGGCTCCAACAAATATCAAAACCATAACATATACTCAATTATTGGTGGATTAAGCTGATTACCAGGAGGGAACCACTGAACTTCAGCAGAAAAACTGTCAATCTTTTTCAATAAAGATTAGAGTCAAGAGCACCTTGACATTAAAAGCATTTGAAGTCAAAATCTCAGTCTATATTTGTTTTTTAGAGTACTAATATACACTAACCTGGTTAGATATAGGGTTCACTTCAATGGCAATTTGTTTCTGTTTTACTGCCTGTAGAACTTTTGGGTGTTTAGTCAGAGCATACCCATGACCAATTCTTGTTGTATTTAACAACACTGCATCAATCAGGTTATCATCAGTGGGTGTTCCTTCCCAATCTATTGAAAAAGGACATCAATAAAAAGATGGACAAAAAATTTACATCTAAAATGATTACTATATATATAGCTAGCTTATAAAATTATCAGTGGGTGTTCCTTCCAATCTATTGTAAAAGGACATAAATAAAAAGATGGACAAAAAATTTACATCTAAAATGATTACTATATATATAGCTAGCTTACAAAATTATCAGTGGGCGTTCCTTCCAATCTATTGTAAAAGGACATAAATAAAAAGATGGACAAAAAATTTACATCTAAAATGATTACTATATATATAGCTAGCTTATAAAATTATCAGTGGGTGTTCCTTCCCAATCTATTGAAAAAGGACAAAAAAGATGGACAAAAAAATTACATCTAAAAATTAATTACTAGCTACTTTATAAAATTATATGCTGGGACAACAACCCAACAGCACAAAAATGACTTTTGAAGCCAGGATTCACATTTTGATTTATATGCAGAATGAATTTGATGGAAAACCTATGATGTTCTTAAAAATATAATATAGAGTTATTCAGATGTTTTGACATATATTTGTTTTAAGCATACTGTTATACTGTAGCTTACAGATAAAGTTCAGATTAATTGCCTTAGAAAAAAGGTTAAACATGCAGGCATATATTTGATGGGCAGTGGGTTCAATTTTGTTCCAAATTTTACAAAAAGTGATTTATAATAAAAAAGAAAAAGGTCAATTTCATTTAGGAGTTGATATCATCTGCATGTTTATAAAAGTACAATTTAAAAATAAGTATAATCAAAAATATGAAATATCACAAAAAGAAATGGCTAAAGTAAAAAGAGGTATTTTTGAAGAAAAAAAATGATTTAATATTACCTGCAGTAAAATTCACTGATATGAGAGTTTTTTAACACATAAATCAGCTCTTCTTGAGTTCAATTCATAGAAGATCAACTATTCAAACCCAAAATTAGGAATGTTGTTAAAAGAGTCAAGTGTCCTTCTATGCAGCTTCCAAAATGTATTTAAGGAATGACTGTAATATTTTTTCTGTCTATGGAGAAATAACATAAAAATTTTGGTGCACACTGAATAATGCGCGTAGCAAATCAGAAGATGTGTTACATTCAAAATTAAATTATTTAATAATGTCTTGGACTATTATACTAATATAATAGTCCCAGATAATGTATTTACAAATGTGTTTTCATGCTTTTAATTAATATTATATTATGATAATTTTCATAAACAAAAAATTAACATTATAAAATATTACAGTCATTTCTTATAATTTAATTCTAAATTCCATTTTAAACCGTAGAAAACCATGAAAAAACGTTAATGATGTCACAGTCACATGACTAAATTATGTCTATGGGCTGATAACAAAATAACGTCAGCCAATCAGAAGACGCGTTACATCCAAAATTAAATTATTAAGAAATGTACTTTTTTTATTAAAGTCATAAGAAACGAATGACTGGTGAAAAATAATGTTCATTCAATTCTTGAACCAATGCATGTATATATCATAAACTTAGTCCTCTGTGCACGATTTTATCATTTTTTACGCAAATATATCATATAATCGTCAATTTTTTTTCTATCTGTCTGTTATGATTTAACAGATATGGCTACTCATTAAATGCCGTGTTTTGAAGCCGAAGTTTACCGATTGTCACCTTATAGTAAATAATCAACAAAAAGCATGGGTATTTAGCACGTGTTTCACATATACAATCAGGTAATTGTTTATTTTAATGACAGATTCATGCGTATTGCTATCACTGGATTTTTACGAGGAGGTCACTATGCATACGGAAAATATGTCGGCGAATTGCTTCCTGGCAGCAAGCAATTAAAAAGAAGTAAACTTCTTCTAAATGTGGACAAATTAAAGAATTTTCCTCAGAACAAAGTATATGTACATAAGTTGTAAAATGAAAACTATCCATTTAGTTTTAAAAAACATATACATATTTTTTTTAATTTTTAATTTGAGGTTTCATATGACTTTAAATTAATTAAACATCATATTGTTAAAATCCCTTAAACATTGCATAGTTGTTGATTTGGAGACAATTCAAATAACAAACCTGTTTCTCCTGCATGGAAAAAATAAGGCAATTTGATTGGTGGGTTTTGTTGCTGTGGATACAATAAAGGATCAATATAGTACAATAAAGATTTCCCAGGATCCTCTTGTCCAACTAAGTCATACCCAGCAAAATATTCTGGAAACTTGGTCTTAAGAGAAAGGGAAAGTTTAACATCTCCTAAAATGTCTGTTGGGCTTTTAATCCTGAAAAAAAAGTAAAAGCTTATAGTGGATTAACTCAATTTTACAGCTTATTTATACATTTGATGAAATACATAAAAACCTATTTTTGTCCAGTTATATTAGTTCTATTTTGCATCCAAATCCCTAAAAATGATTTGTAAGAGTCGATCATACTTAACTTATAGCATCTGACCCTAATATATGTTTGACCTTGATCTTCTTGTTAAAACCATAGTGATATTGTGGTTAAAGGGGCATAATTATATATTGTTTTATCTAAGAAGGTTTGTAAAGGGCTTATATCATTTATGTGTCTGGTATAGGGAGAATATCATGTTAAAGTAGATCTTTAACTGTTTCTGTTTAATTTTAAAAATATGTCCAGCTCTAAATTGCCACGAATCTATAGACAATTTAGATCTGGACGCTTTTTAAAGACACCTGTCCATTGTCTGAAGACAGTATACGTTTCACCATAGATTTCTTTTGGTCTATTTTTGTTGGTTGGTTGCTGTTTCATTGATGTTTACCTCACATCTCCTTTTTTATTGGTGAATATGCATTTATTTGAGATGAAGAACAGTAATAAAAGCTTTATTTCTTTACTTTTTGTGCTTTTTTTGTTGTGCTTGAACTGATTTTATAATTGTGTCATGGATAAAGACCCCATATTCTTTATTTTTCTATTATTTCACAATAACTTAAAATTTATATATCTTTCAAATGTAAAAAATATTTCCCTTTCATTCAAATATTTAGTAGGTCATAAACATTAGGAACAAGATAACATATATAAATTGTTTCCTCTTCAAGAATTTCCGTATATATCTAACTAGAGGCTCTAAAGAGCCTGTGTCACTCACCTTGGTCTGTATGAATATCATAAATGAATAAAAATTTACAAAATTTAGAAAATTTATGAAAATTGTTAAAAATTGACTTTAAAGGGCAATAACTCCTTAAGGGGTTAATTGACCATTTTACACCGTTTTAATCATGTTGACTTATTTGTAGGTCTTTAACTTTGCTGTACATTATTGCTGTTTACAGGTTATCTCTATCTATAATAATATTCAAGATAATAACCAAAAACGGCAAAATTTCCTTAAAATTACCAATTCTGGGGCAGCAACCCAACAACGGGTTGTCCGATTCATCTGAAAATTTCAGGGCAGATAGATCTTGACCTGACAAACAATTTTACTCACGTCAGATTTGCTCTAAATGCTTTGGTTTCAGAGATATAAGCCAAAATCTATATTTGACCCCTATGTTCTATTATTAGCCATCTCGGTTGGTTGGCCGGGTCACCGGACACATTTTTTAAACGAAATACCCCAATGATGATTGTGGCCAAGTTTGGCCCAGTTGTTTCTGAGGAGAAGATTTTTGTAAAAGTTAACGACGACGGATGACAGATGCCAACTTGCCAAGTGATGAGAAAAGCTCACTTGGCCCTTTGGGCCAGGTGAGCTTATAAAAAGATTAATAGTTTAAATCTATAAACTTCTATAACTAGCTGTTAATCAAATGCCAATGAGTAAACTTAAATAAAAATTATAACTGCCAAAAGATTCTGAGTCTTACATTTTAAATCACATTGTGATTATTATTATTTCTTGATTATTCATATTTACAACATGATATATGTACATAAATATTATAAATGTGTCACAATTCTCTGATTTCTATATGCATGAGTTATGTACCTTCCATGTCATATCTGTAAACCATTTTAAGGTTATTCTTCAATAATTTCAATGATCGCTAACCTGGATCTATGTTTTCAAACATTTGTGACTAGAATTAAAATCCATGACCAGGTTCTCTCTTTTATTTGTGAACAACAGATACCAAGTGATAAGAATAGCTCACTTGAACCTCGGGTGTTAAAATAAGAAGAAAAAATTATTTGTAAAGAATGTAAAAAAAGGCAAATCTAAAAGTCAAGGAAAGATCTAAGTTTTTCATCCTTCTACCTTATACTGGAGTATATATATTTTCCACCAGAAAAGTCCTTATGGTCTCGTTTAAACTGGTTAAACACGTCTTGGTAAATTTGCATTACAGTTGTCTTGTCATATGTTCGTCCATTTAAATCATATACCTGAAATGAATAAAAAATATCATGAGCTTTCAGTATTATATTGATAAACAGTGCATAGCTTTGAGAAAACTGTAAATAATATGTGTTTAAGGGGGTAGACCTTGGTTCAGGGAGATAACTCTTTAAATCAGTTAAGCCTTTGTAAAAGTCAAGTTCATCAATGTATTTTAAGCATTTACCTGAAACAGATTGAAAATAATCTATGTAACCTAGAAGCTTAGAATATATTTTTGAAAATGGTTGACACAAACGTACCGATGATTTTAAGAGTTATTTCCCTTAACCTAGGTCTACCTCCTTAAGTGTACAGAAATTATAAAAACATGTGTACCTATTACTGCTGCTCAATTTGGAATCACAAAAAATGGATACTGTGGATTCATTAATATTCGTTGGATACCAATTTTCATGAATTTTGTTGGTAAGGGAGCTACCATTTGATTTTTATGGGGGGCTAGGATGAAAAATTTTGTCCTGCATTTTTTTTTAGTTTTAATCTCTGTCCTGCCTTTTTATTTTTCACTCTATTCCGTCCTGCCTTTTTTTTTTTTAGTTAATCCTGACTTTTTTTACCTAAATTGTCATCCTGACTTTTTTTTTTTTGCAAGTGTCTCATCCTGCCTTTTTTTTTTACTCAAAATTCCTGTCCTGCCTATTTTTTTCAAATTTCATCCTAGCCCCCCCATAAAAATTAAATGGTAGCTCCCTAAATAGGAACCACAAATTTAAATGTTGAACAAGTTCAAAATTTTCTCAAGGAATGTATGCAGACTTTGTCAAAACCATGAAATTAAATATCCATGAATATAAAAGTTTCCTCAAACCACAAAAATTGGTACCCACAAAAATTAAAAAAATCCACAGTATAAGACGATGTAGTATATGTATGGGTTTAAATGAGACAACTCTACATCCCAGTCACAATTTGTAAAAGTAATCCATTATAGTTCAAAGTATGGCATTCAACACTGAGCCTCAGCCCACACCGAACAGCAAAGTATAAAAGGCCACAAAAATGACAAGTGCAAAACCATTCAAATGTATGGTTTCTTAAATTGTTTACATTGTTTTCTAGATTTATTGGTGTATAAAGGCATGATACTGAAGCACATTTTGTACTCGTATGCATATGTTAGCAATTCAAACAAACACATTTTTTGGGTATATTCCCACATATCTGCAAAAATTCTTTCAAATCTTTAAATCTGATAAGATCCATATGATGAAATCTTACCTAGAATTTTTTTTTTATATATGAACGTTTCTCATTTTGTATTTCTATTCCATAGATTTCTAACATATAACATCACCAAGAAGTCATAAAAAGTTACCTTTCATCAAGATATGAAATATCTCTAAATCATCTTGACTTTTCATACAATACTTTGTTATTCACAAACTTGAGGGGGTTAAAAAAAGGTTACCTATCATTATCTCAGTGAGGACCCTTAAGGGAGCTACCATTTTTTTTTTTAATCTCTGTCCCTCCTTTTAATTATTCACTTTATTCGGTCCTGCCTTTTAATTTTTCACTTTATTCAGTCGTGCCTTTCAATTTTTCACTTTATTCGGTCCTTCCTTTTAATTTTTCACTTTATTCGGTCCTGTCTTTTAATTTTTCACTTTATTCGGTCCTGCCTTTTAATTTTTCACTTTATTCAGTCGTGCCTTTCAATTTTTCACTTTATTCGGTCCTTCCTTTTAATTTTTCACTTTATTCGGTCCTGTCTTTTAATTTTTCACTTTATTCAGTGCTTCCTTTTAATTTTTCACTTTATTGGGTCCTGCCTTTCTTTTATTATTCCTTTTACTCAAAACTCCTTTTCTGCCATTTTTTCAAATTTTTTATATACATGAAAAACAAATGGTAGCTCCTAATTACACGACATTTCAAAGGTTTGGGTAAAATGGTAAGGGTAATTAAAATGGTTGTAGGCTGTACAGTGACCTATTATTTGTCATATCAACACCATCTGAACTTTGTGGATAGTTGTATCATTGGCATCCATACTAATATCTTTTTTTTTATGTTCAACACATGCTTATTGTATATATTTCCTGAATATTGGTCAAAATGTAAAATCAAAACTAACCAAAATTCAGAGGGTTAGCCATGCAGTGGCAGATCCAGGGGGGGAGTGGTCCAGGGGGGTAACACCCCTTTTTTTGGACGATCAATGCATTTGTATGGGAGCATATAGTTGGAACCCCCCCCCCCCTTTTTAAAATGGCTGGATCCGCCCCTGCCATGCATACATGGCTACAGTTCAGGTAACTTATTCATTGAAATTTCAGTATGAAGTAAATAACAAGAAAAACCTTAGACATGCATAACAGTCCAGGCGATTATTGTAAAGAGTAATATTACTTAAACCTATAATATAACATAATAAAGTAATATTACAGCTTTATGTAATATAACGTCTATATTACAAAAAGACGTAATAATCAATATTACGAAAAGATGTAATATAGTTTTGCTAAATTACGAATATAAGTAATTTAAGTTATGACGACCATTTTAGTAAAATTCGACATCATTGTTACTGACCTCAAGTAGCTTTTCTAATACAGAAATGATCAACTTTCAGTTTAGCATTTGCAAAAAATATTCATTTTACCGCATCAAAGGTTTAAATACAAAATAAACGCTTTTCCGACATGTCATTCTCTTAAAGTCGTAGTTTTTGACATAATGCATTTCAACACAGTCTTCAAAGTAATTTCTGTAGGAAGAAATATATTGTAGCATTTTAGAAAGGTATCATGTGCAAGGATTTTGATAATAGTATAGCGTCGAAAAATGTTTAAAGAAACCCGTGTATCAAAATAAAACAATATTTCAGCGGAGATAACTCTTGGTTACTTAGAATGTGGTATAAGATGGATTTTGGTTGTTTCCTTAAAATTATTAAACTACAACAATTTTACTGAAATATACTATGTCGTGGCAGGGATCTTTTTTATTTTACGTAACTTTTGGATGAGTTTATGAAGTTTAATATATATATTGATATATTTATGATATTTGAAAATGTTTAAACTTCAATAAATCGAACTTGATTTCATATAAATGAATTAACTCCGCACATAATGGTGGGTGTGTAAGGTATTATAGTGTCTCAGTTTTACTTCGGATTTCTTCCAATTAATTGATTTGGAACATCTTAGTTGGAATGATTTCAGTATTTTGATATAAAAAAAAACTCCTATGCAACCACGAGGCATATCACATTGCATTAAAGGACACGACATCATTTTAGTTAAGCTTGAGATAGTCATTTTAAGATACATTTTTTTTTATATAATCAAATATGTAAATTACATTTTAATTCTTCTTCAATAGATCTCTTGTCATAGGGTGAAACTTGCACATTTATTTCTTATAATAGATCGGCATTTAATTGCCCATATTAATTTACTATGGTCAAGCGTGTTTAGTATTTGTAGATTTATTGTTTTTATGATCTTTAGCAGCCTGTCTGATTGACCTTTAAATTTGATGTATGATTCCGCTGTGTTTTAGCTGTAGTCATTTCTAATTAGAAGCCGTATATTATACATTAATGTTTCTGTTTGTTTATATTCTGTCCCTAAACGTCTGTGACCTGGAGATGAATGACGATTTAATGTTGGAGAAATTCATATAAGTAGCAAAGTCCTTAGCAAATAATAAAAGTGGATGAATGTTGAGATTCGGGAGGATTGAAGATAGTTAGTGATAGAGAATGGACGTGTCTCTATATTAACAATGTAATGTAATGGAAGTGTTCATATATATATATTTATCATATATTTAGTGCAAAATACAGCTATTTTGTATATCTAATAAAGGTTAGTTTTATCAGTCTGTATCACCTACCCTGTATCGCATACCCCGTATCGCATGGTAAAACCCGTATAGCATACCTTTTTTTTTTTTTTTTTTTTTTTTTAAATTAAACATGGTCAGTTTTTTTTTTTTTTTTTTTGGCTGAAGAAAAAAATTCCTCAAAATAGGTCATTTTTTTGAATGACGTCATTGTTTGGTATGTAACGTCACGAATGTCAAGTTTTCATATTGTAATTGACGTAACGAACATCAAGTGTTCACAACATATTTTTTGGCAACTAAATGCAACTATAAAAAATACAAAACACTCAAATAAATACAATAATAAACAAAATAGTTAAAACAACAGATTGTAAGTTAACTCAGGTGCTTCGTATAAATTATTTTAAGGCTTTGAAACAAGACAAAAGCAGAACTGAAGCTAACCCAGTGCTATGGATAAAAACAGTTCATGGAATATAATACTCTTCTGTTGAAATATATGATAAAGCGTATAATACATGGCAAAATCCGTATCGCATGCCGTATCACCCTCGACCAATATCATCCCTCGGGCCTAAAGGCCCTTGGGCTGATATTGATGTCTCGGGATGATACGACATGTGATACGGATTTTGCCATGTATTATTCTCTATATATATATATATGTGAACTTGTGCATATTAAATATGTATATATGAACATTACTTTTTAAAGCTAATGCCTTAGAATAGCTCTGTGACACTAGTTATAATGATAGATCTGCCATCATCAGGGGTCCAACCATACCTATTATTTGTTTATAAATGTTTTCAGCAAGTTAAAATACATTGTTTTCTAAAATGATTCTCAAAATTTTATTAATACAATTGATTGGCGAAGAACGTCTTTAATGTTAAAAAATAGTTCAAAATACAGTTATAAATTATTCATCAGCTCAAGCTCAAATCAATTAAGTCCTACAATTATTGACTTTTAAATTTTATTTGTCGAAACTGTCATAGACTCGTTCAACATCAATCAATAGAACTTCTTGATGTAGATTAGTAAGCATCTGTGAGATATCATACGAAACCAAACGAAACCAAAAGGCTATATGCCATAAGTATTATTTCTCGAAGATATCAATGAACGATGTAGCCTACACGTATCTTTTAAATGTGAAGACTGATATGAATTAGAAAAAAGTAATACTATCATATTACCCCTTTCTTATAATTTCAATTTGAAAATAAGTTCGATTGTTTATTAATTTGTTATGGTCACTTGTGTTTCTAATTTGCCGTATTTCTTTACCTTAGATAAATCGTCTAAATACATGCTGTGAGTGACAGCTATTTATGTGCAGAAACAGATAAGAATTTGTTTCTTTAAAAATATATTTCAAGGTCAAGAATGCCATATGTTGCAAATCTTTTACCTTTAATTACATTATCATCTAAGAACGACATTTGATCGTCTCTATATGTGCCATCATGGCATGATAGAATATTTTGTCTTTCTATTGAAATGCAGAAATAACTAGATGCATTATTTCGAACATAAATATGTCACAGATGTCAGGTGACGGAACTGCACCAATTGCCGCACCTATTGTTTGTTTATAATTTTTCCATCAATTTCAAATACATTAATTTTATTTAATTTATTTTCTAAAATGAATTTCAATAAATATAGAAATACATTAACTCGTGGAACATTGACTTTATTTGAACTGTCACAGCACAAAATAAAGTTTCTTGAGTACGAGATAAGTAAACATCTGTTGCCATGGGTTTAATTTTCCCAATGATATTGATGGAAACGATGTAGTATCTTAAGTATATATATCAAGAGTCTATCTAAAAAATGAGGTTACATGTTTTATGGCCTTCCAAAAACCGTGACGATCCCTAACATCATTTATTGTTGAAATCTGGATCTGGTGTACACAATGATATTGACACCTTATGCTTGTTGCATAACATCGTGGCCACAAGTTAATTATTTTCTGTTTATAATTAAATTTATATTGAGATCCATTTTGTTACATGTTGTGATCAATTTTATTTGGCAATAGCAGGGTTAAAGAACGTCAGTTGTTCGACCTATTAGTCAAATGCGTTTTGTTTAAATATACTTTTTCACTTTCTGGTCTTTTGGAAAATTTGTTTTACATACACACGTATAAAAATGGCGGTTTTTATCCAACGCAATCATAGGTTTGAACGTAGTTTTCAATTTAGACTCGTTAATATATATATATAAATATACAACTCGTCTAAACAGGAACCCAACAATGCTAGCAATTTTTTGGTTCTTCCCTAGCCGGGATCCGAACCCATGCTACTGTGATATCGTAACACCTACTCGCCTGCACTGCAGCCGTCCCGCTAGACCACACGACCACCTGGGCTCTACTAGTGTCTGAAAATAGCAACAATCAACATTCAATCTATCTAGGTGTGGATCAGTTTCAACTGTCACAACCTTTGGAAATCTAGAGTTGTGCCATTTCACATCGTAAATACCTATTTTTATTTTTGGCATATTTCTTTAGTCTTTGCGGTGTGTTTGGAAATTTTAAAATTGTTCCAGCGTTCGCTTAAATTGTATAAATCAAGATTTTGATAGAGTCTCAATTTGAAATGACATGATTCATTTGTCATCGTGCAATTACCGAAGAAGGATATCTGTTATCCGAAATATCTATTTTTTGTATATTTTATAGTTATTTAATGGTGATGTTATACTATAAAATATACAAATATTAAATAACTATAAAATATACAAATATTAGATATTTCGGATAACAGATATCCTTCTTCGGTAATTGCACAATGACAAATGAATCATGTCAATTCAAATTGAGACTCTATCAAAATCTATATATATATATATATATATATATATATGTGTGTGTACAGTGAAGATAACTTCTAACCTCTCATCAAACAGAATCTGTCAGAAGAACTGTTCTAGGTCAGTTTGTAGATCTGTGATCCTGACACCTAGACAGTTCTTACCTAGAATATATTTGGTCAGTTCTATCTAGAACTGATTTAGACAGTTCTAACAAGAATAGTTTTAGACAGTTTTACCCTAAAACTGATACTGACAGTTCTACCATATAACTGATCCTCAGAGTTCTACCTAGAGCTGATTTTATCAGGTTACCTAGTTCTGATTCTGATAGTTCTACTTAGAACAGTTCTAAGGTAGAACTGTTCTATGTATATAACTGTTCTATCACAGTTTAAGACAGTTCTATGACAGATTATTTTGACAGTTCTAATGAGATGTTAAAAATGATCTCCACTGTAGGCTGATTTTGAACAAATGGTATAAGAAAGTAATCTACGTAAGTTCAGGTTTGAAACCACACTATGATATAATTGGTCTGCCAGGTGGAATTGTACGTGTGCTCTTTTTTCCTCAGTAGCTGACACATGAACCCTCGAATCAATCACAACTTTCCTTTTTTAAGAATGGAACCTTGTGGATCAACTTCATGGAGATTTATAAATACTCTCAAAGTCAAGTTGTTAATTAGAAACTATTTACTATTATCGTCGGACAACGACGACGATTACAATTACGTCATACCATTATAAGAATAAAAACAACTGCGGATGTATAGAAAATAGCTGAAAAAAATACTGGTCATGAAATGATTTATTTAATGGTATTTAACCCCATCAAAGTGTGTAATATACTGATCAAACACAATGTGTAAATATATTGTTTAATTATATGATATATGCTGATTAAAATAATTCATACTTGGATGCAAAATATTTGATAATTTCTATGTTGTTTATAATGAAATATAATATACCTTATTTCAAATCAATCAGCACATTCAGTCTAACATGGCATAACAATTATTAACAATGCATCAAAAATACTTATGGAAAGATCTTTCTTAAATTTAAATGTGACAAATAAACAAATAACAAAACAAAAAACAACTTCACATATGTATATTATATTTTGTACAAATTATGATTAATGTGTCTTGTACATATTGCAAAGGATAATAATATTTACACAAAATAATACAAATACACATCTAAGGTAAGAAATAAGATAATTTTTTAAGGCAATTGAATAAATCAAAAGTATTAGATATATATAATAATTTTCTTCTCTATATTCAATTCAATTACTAGATAAACTAAGTTTAATTGACTGGTTAAAATATAAACATGACAGTAAAAACTTGCTGTCGCTCATTGTGCTGTTTGTTGCATTTAATGATTTTTTTTTATTCATTTTCTCCTTTTTTTCCTTTTTTTTTTTTATTAAAATCTTTTATATAATCCCGTTTTTACAATTAATTCGTACGAACTTAAAAATTCAATATTGATTTTTATTTAAGTTCCATTAATATATGCAAGTAGCTAATTGTCCTAACAAAAATTCGAAAGTTATTGTTGAATGAAGCTTGATTTTTAATAAGAAACCACAAGGACTGAAATACTTTGTCGATATCTTAAAATTAAAACTTAACAATTTTGTTATTGATGCGTATTTAAAATCTTTTAAGAGAGTCATTAGAAATCATATAAAAAACTGTAAACGAATACGCATGTTTCAAGTTATTCACAGCAATAATAACCATTAACCGAAATTTACAATTTGTAAACAATAATGACCTTGTTACCACTAAATTGTTAATGCTTGAGTTTATTTTTATTACATAACTTGCTAGGACAGCTTGTCATTTATACATTTGGTACTGTAATTGATATTATAATTAACTACATCCACATTGTAATGTTGTTGGTGAATAAACTAAACAGGTGCCGTTGTCTTTATTGTTTTAAGCTTATATCAACTATCAGATTAACAAAATAACTTATAAAACACGTTCTTTTAAATAAAGATAAAATAAATAATTACTTTAAATTTTTTTATGAAGTTTGCGACTTTACTTATATTGAACAAATATACAAAATAAATAATATATAACAACTACAAAAGCATTCTAGAGTTTCAAATTGTATTTAATGATACCACACAATTGGTGTCACCTAAATTGAATTCATGAATTTAAATGTCTAATACCGTTGTCTTCTTTCTACATCTTTTCCCAGTTTTAGGCTGGAAAGCATTTCGTGCCTCAAGATCTTCGTCGTCCACATATGTCCAAAACCGACAGGTATTTTCTGAAAAACGGCAAAAATATTTTTTTTAATTAAACTTCATGATAAAGTTTTCAAAGTAGTTTCTTTTAAAAATATTCTTGATCAATACAATATTGGAGGCGCGTACAGCGAATGAAAGTAATCAATTTCGAATGAGAAAATGAATTTACATTTTCCTAAAGCAGTTTTTTCAGATATTCATATTATATTCAGAAATTTGAAAAGTGGATTCACCGAAATACAATTGCTAGTGAACATGGTGAATGAATAAATAAGTTGAAGTTTCCAAAGTTTCGTCATCGTAATGTGCATATTCAAGTGTTTAGCAAAGAAAAATTGACGAATATAACTTAAGAAAGTTCACATATGCTTTACAGACATCTTTAGTGAGCTTTCAATACATATCCTATTTTAACCAT
>CM034351.1:61119051-61139607 GCA_019925275.1 Mytilus edulis | reverse complement strand
AAATTAAATTTTACCATGCTCACGTTATAGAAATTGCTAATTTTAAATAAATTTTAAATTAAGTTTTCAACTCAAACAACTTTTAAATAATTATCTAATAGATCAATTGAAACTTACAAATAATGTCTTACAAAATGTTATCGAATAGTTATTTGTAGCTATGTTCTATGCTAAGATATTGCAACACCTTAACGTGTTTAATATGAGTTCTGTTACGATTGGAGAAGTAGACTACGATCTGAAAAAAGTATTCTCACCTGAAGATAGCGATAACAATATTAAGCAGCAACCAGTTTGTTAACATCATATAACTAGCGGCAATTACGGGAGGAAGCCAGTCGGATGTCGGGCATTTGTTAACGGACTGATCGTTCTCCCATAATGTAACATTGTTTGTACATCAAGTGTCATCTGAAGCTAAAATTATACCAAATTTAGTCTTATTTTAATAATATGCATAACATTTGTTTTAATATAATACTAAAAGATATTTGCTAATAACAAATCTAAATTGTATCACAAATCATGCAAATGAAATGGTGCACGACCTTAACATTATGATTATATTAGTGATTGATTAGGTAACTTCGCATTATTGTAAAATGTATAATATTTACCAATAAGAAAACAAAAGATATTAAAATGCCCAAACTCAAATGCGAATTCCAAAAAAGGACAGCCCATAAAAATCAACAAAACATATGTTATAATTCTAAAAATATGAGTGACTTAACTCTATTTTTGATAATTTATATCTAATTATTTCTACATTTTCTATTAAGTAGAACAAACAGCTCAGTAGAGGACAAATGGATTGTATACTTATAAGGTGTTTTATGCAGCTGCCTAGCCCGGTCCATAGCTGCAACTTACATGTTTTCGTCGTAACTTGTACAGAGGGAGCTAAATTTTATTTATTTGGAATGTTAGTAATTTTGTTACTTTAGTTTGCAGAACCTGAATATTAAAATTGCGCCTTTGCACCGTCAAACAATGATAATGTTTTCGACAGCTGCATCTTCTGAACAAAAAAAACAAAACTTATTGCATAAATTGTAAACGTATTAGAGTTAACTTTTGCTGCGATATAAGCCTGTATGCGCTTATGCGGTATAAAGCAAACACCAATTAACTAATTAATCAATCAATCAAACTTGTTGCCAAGTTCTTTAAGTTGTTGTTTGATATGACAAATATAACTATTATGATTGTAGTTAGAAGTAAAATGTTAAGTACGAATGTCAAATATTTGCATCACTAAATTGAAAAACAAATCAAAGAACTTGCTTTATCACCATTTCTCGTAAAAAAAAAATTCAATTTCATATAGTAACTATCGAGTGAGTCGGAACATTTTTAGGTCTTCTATAAAAGAATGTAAACTTGGGCCAAAAGCTTATTTGGAATTACTGCAATTTAATGACGTAGGTCTTTTGTCACCGATATTTAAATCTATTAACACCTGGCAATAATTAAGAATATATTCCCGGGGACCGTTTGTTTCTGTAAACATTCCAAGATATAAGGGACTTCAGTATTACCACAATTATCAAGGATTTGCTCTTTATTCAGAGCATTAGTTATATGTATAAGATCATAGAAATACGAAAAATGTTACACAAACTTTAGTCTGGTGTTTTTGTTATCCTTTGAAACATATTAATTAAGAAATGTTTATATAATGAATTAAACTTCAATATATATTTCTTACCAGCTTTCAAATAATTAAGATACACGTTTCGTTACCTTTATTCTATGCTCAAAAGTGCAAATAATTTGGTAGTTCGTTATGGGCTAGTAGTTGGAGATACAAGCAACAGTGGTATCTACTTTTTCAATCAGTAACGTATTCAAGTATATCACAATACATGTGTCAAAAAAAAAATAATAACTACCTTACATTGAAAATTTTAACATATTCAGTTGCTAGCAGACAAGATGAAAACGTTTTTGAGCATATTGAATTTTCTGCGTAGGGTTACATGTATCATAGTGAAATGAAAAAAACAGTTATGTCTTTGAAACAGATAAGTTTAATATATCTTACTACCATAAACTGGCGTAACTGATGCATATTTAACAAACCTTCTAGAACATCTAAATACAACTCTCCGTAGACCTGCCAGTAAGGTATTTTAAGGATTGACCAAAATTGCCAGTTTTGTATATCTCTTGGAAAAGCTTTAACTGTATGATTTGGGTATATATTTGCATGGTAAACTATACCGGCGGCAAACATGAGTATGATTAAAATCACTAAATATTCAACGAGATCCACAAGCTAGAATACAACATAAAGTGCAAAGAATTATCCAAGTGCATGCTGAAGTATACAATTGTAATAAGATATAAGTTAAGTAGTACTGAAGTTGCAAACAATGCTTTTAACAATCAATCTGCTGATGATGAAGATAATTTACTATTCTTTTGTACATGTAAGTACTAATAATAGAATGTCACGTTTTGTAGTTGACGTTTGAATTTTGTTTTTGTTGATAGGGCATACGTGTACTGTATGTTTTTTGATAAATATTGTATTTCATGCCTTCGTAATATGCCGCCCTAGTCAGTTTTATTATATAGTGAATTGTTCGTATTTTTGTTTGTTTTTTGTTTTTTTCTCTTCGTTTTAGCTATTACATTGTCAGTGCCATATTGACTTATGAGTTATCCTTCATATCCCTTTTTCTATATTTTTTTTAACTTTTGTGATCACTATGAATCTTCCTTACACGACCGTGCTACTTGCGTTGGGTGTTGGCTGTAGTATGCATTTCGAACTTGTGTCTGTTACTTTAACCACAATTGAATCAAAGTGAAATTGAAAAATGCTCAATTTAATTTTGAAAAAGTTCGAATATTAAGATGTACGCATTTTAATGTTAATACATGTAACATGTGTAAATCAAGAAAGCAATCCTGCAATATCAATACGAAATTTACACTGTACAACAATTGATTTGCTTTTTTTCACAGTATATACCAACATGTAATCGTCCTGAGTTTATGAAGCTGTTGAAAAAATTCAAAAGTTGCTGTAGCAATGACACTTACAACACCGCATATTATATTAAATATAGAAGGAACCAATGTTTGGTTTATTTAAAATAGTTGAACCTACGTACTTTTCTGAAATAACTGATTCTATCTAAATTTGCGAAGTGATTATTGATATCGCAATTTTGCACAATAAAGCATGATATTTCGAAGCAATCATCTTATATGTAGCATTGTATAAAGTAATAACTATTTGAATTTTATCTATCAACGTTTCGCAATTTTAAGTTTATTTATTTCAAGTTAAAACATCTCTAATGCGTCTTATATTGATAAAATGCGCACTTTAAACACTGATATGTTTGGTAAGTTTTAACAAGTAGATGAAATAATTATTAATCACGCTTAAACAATTGTATTAGATTAATAAACGTTTGAATAAGTTAACGTTGTATCTTTTATTTACTCACCATCTCTTTTATCATTATAATGATAATACCAAATCGTTTGATGAGAATCAACAAATTTAAAAAGCGTAGAAACATAAGGTACAAAGCAACGCTGTAGAGTCGTCTGGTATGGATAAGCAAATCTGGATTAAAGTAGTGTAAGGCAAATCCCACGATGTATAAAATGAAGCTTGAAAAATCTAATCTCCATATCGCATTGCATGCGCGTTTGTTGTAAGACAGTTTTACTTTAGTTCATGATTAATTTTGATAAACAACACAAATGTAAGTCATCATGTTTTCAACCCATATGTCGATACCATTGTATACATTTTTTTTCTTTTCTTACGTAAACGATTGATACGATCAGTTTAATATGTGCATCATCAGTTGTTTTTATGCTGATTTTGAGGTAGATAGTGTTGGTAGAAAGACATGTCCATGAGCACTATTTAATGTAATACATTATAACATGTATAAAATGTAGTTCAAAATAACCCATTCAATCGTTATACGATATATATTCTTTTAAACAATAATATTTTCTGTTGTTTGAACGTGTTTTGTACACACATTATTTCGTTCTTACATCGGAGCTTTTAAAACAAACTTCGTAAATAGAATAGTTATCAAAGGGATTATAATTTAGTACGCCAGACGCGCGTTTCGTCTACATAAGAGTCATCAGTGACACTCAGAAAATCTTTGTAGAACCTATTTAGACTCTGTTTACTGTTATTTGTTTTAATCCAATTCGACCACTTGCATAACTTGATCATGCTATATCTGTTTTGTATATCATTCCGATTATTCTAGAAAGCAGTTGATTTCCATATACAATGTAAATATAATACAGAAATGTACATGCAAATAGTCTCAAGTTTAATTTGTTAAAAAAACTTTGTCTAAATGAAATAAGAACCTTGTCTTCCATTCACCTTGATTTATATTTCATTTGGTTGAGTAAAACAGGGCCATTTCTTACATGCAAATGGTGCTAAGCTATTTAAGCAATCAATTTTTAAGACTCTAAGCGCCTTAACTTTGTGATATTTTAAATGTATGTTATATTGAAATTAAAACAAGATGTATGCATTTCTAGCGAAACTGCAAGATTTTCTTACAAAATCAACAAGAAACGACTTTAGCAGATAATACTTTCACACTTTGTAAATTACTAAAAAGTGATATGTTTGTTTGTTTCCAAATAGATTCACTTACAGGTATTGAAGAGCTGAAAAACCATGTAGTAAATCCGCATCAAATATAATTGCCGTTGAGTGATCTGAAAAATATCATTTGGCAAATTGTTACTTTATTGCATATATACTGATATATGTTAATTAAACTAACAAACAACATGTTAGAATGCCTTAAATGATTTTTGTTTAAGATCAGTTCTCTCACTTTAAAACTTTTGATTCTCGAAGATTGGCATCTTTTGTAACTTGATTATTTATCAAACTTAAACTGTAATGGAAAAACCTTTTTATACTATTGTTATAAGAATATTTAGTCCGCAAATACAAGTTTGCAGTCAAAGCGTTTGCATTTGTAGATTTTGTATTTGACATCAAGGAACCAAGTACTTCAGGGAAAATTCAAGAAAACCATAAAATGCCAAACTAAAGAAAGTTTTGGGTATCTTCATCCAGATAACTAGGGAAGGAGAAAAAGACGTCAATGGAATGACATGCGATCAGGACACAAAAGGGTAAACATCCAAGACGTAGCTTTTTTAATTGAGAGAAAAAGCGCGGAATCAGAGCGAGTCAAATAACAGGAAACATTAAATTATATACATGTATCAGGTAGCAAATAT
This sequence comes from Mytilus edulis, assembly GCA_019925275.1. Taxonomy (NCBI): domain Eukaryota; kingdom Metazoa; phylum Mollusca; class Bivalvia; order Mytilida; family Mytilidae; genus Mytilus; species Mytilus edulis. The sequence goes on along the minus strand of CM034351.1, from coordinate 61,134,339 downwards.
TCAGAAAACAATGCATAAACCTATCCCCCCTCCCGCCACATACAGACACTTTTGTTTTGCGAACGACTTGTCACAATCAATAATTGAAATGGCACATAACATGGTTAGATTTAACCCCGAACAAGAGAAATGCTTTCAAGACACGGTTGAACACGTGCCTCATAGAATTAATGACAGGATCTGGGGAATAAATTCATTTAACTATATGCTCTCCTTAAATTTCAATGAGAACGGAAAGGGTTGACTAGGCCGATTTAAAAATATTAGGGGTGAAATTTGCATTGAAAAAATCAGTCGCAAATTAAACTGTCCATAATCGAATGGACTTCTGCATTCATAGTTTTCATTAGTATTTATAATGTGAATCTTGAGACTCGGGCACATACTAGAGATTGAATGCATGCGGTATATTAGATTGGCTGTCACAAGGTTAGCAAATTGGGCAATATATGATAAACAATTCTGGTTTAAAATTTAAAAGAATCCTAATTGAATTTTTGGAAACGTACATGGTGAGTATTAGCTATTGCACATTACGACACACCCTCCCCCAGTACTAATCTATATGCTAAATATGAACTTATGGCAATCACAAGGTTAAAGAGGAAATACATAAAATCATGGTCGATTTAACTCAAACTCAGCTGCAGCTTCAACCACTTTTAAAACCAGAGTAAATCAACTAGCACAGGGTACCAGTTCAAATATGTTTTGTAAATGCTACAATAATGGTACTGACATTCGTCATTTTCCTCGTTGCAGGGTAAAACATGTATGATTCATTTGCAGTGACAAGCACTTAAGGGCTTGTGTAACGACCAGCCTCAACAAGGAAGATGTACAAACTAGTGTCACTCTTTTTTCCTTAGAACATTTTCCAGTTAAAGTGACAGTCTTTGAATATTTTATAGATTTTTACCCACATAATATGAAGCTTATGAAATAGTACCAATGAAATGTTCCGATTTAAAAAAAAAGTGCAATTCAGCTACCCAACCTTCGAAAGGGAAATCTAATTAAGGAAAGGAAACTTGTTCGCATTGTTGGCCCAACCCCCTTCCTTTCCCACAGTTACAGATTACCAGTGAGGATAGTGCCAAAAAATTATGGTGATTTTAGACTTATTCAAAATTTGTCTTCTCCTAAGAATAATTCAACAAATGATTGTATTCATAAAAGCCATTGATCAGATCAGTACAGTTCGGGTGACGACGCAGCTTATTTGAATAATAGTAAAAGGAAAGACTCGTCTTAGCCAAAGCGATGTAATGTCTGCTTTTCGTATTTTGCCTACAGCACCGCAGAGTTTTTTTTATGGTTGGGGATAAAATTTAAGACTGAATATTATCTCAATCAAATTCCTCCAATGGGGTTTTCAATAAGTTGTGCCCTTTGAAAAAATCTGCTACAGTTTTATATAGGATAATACAGGAAAACAGTAGAAATTGTGATCTACTTTACATTTACGATGATTTTCTTTTTGTTGAGTCAAGCAATTAATCTTGGCAATACGTTGTCGGCATTTTAAGAGGTTTGCAAAGCTATAGGTATTCCTCTTGCTAACGAGATAATGGCTATGCCATCTATAATACTCATTTTATTGGGTTAACATTAGTTATAGAAAATGCGATTAAGTGGCTTCTTATGAACATTTTGTCAAACTTGCACATAAAATATGGGACACCTTATACATCTTTAATGTGACTCTTCTTGACATACAATCTCTTTTTGACCTCCAGCATTTTCCTTTTTATTGCACCAGGTCATATCTGTTGCCGCAGACTCATAAATTCAATTATAGTGGAAGAAAATATAACATTACAAAATGCAAGTCATCAAGCCGATGACAGCTGATAAAGAAGTTTGTTCAATGGTTTTTAATCGTGATAATGGATCAGTGTAACTACTGACAATGCATGGGTTTCGAGTGAGAAGATATATACATTCACTGATACAGTAGGGGTACACATGTGGCTACAGGATCTATTTTGAAAATCAGTAGGTACAGGGCTTATGGCCAAACCATTGACGCTGAAGAAAAGAGAAATTTGACACAGAGTTTTTTTTTAAGTAGTAGCAGCCCTTGTGTTATAAAAGCCATACTTTGTTCACTAACAATTTATTTTTCATGTTGATAAACAAGTGGTAGTTCAAATCATTAGTATGCAACTAGCAAATACAAAAGATCGATAAATTTAGTCTGACACATGATTGAATTAACCAAAAACATAATACTTCAATTACAGCAATTGTATGAACCAAAATAATTATGATTAAATCCATGTGTAATTACAATGAGCAAACTATTTTCTACATCATTTTGCAGTGTGTGCAAGATGCAGAATTTCCTTTAATATTCTATTTTTAGGATTATTTGTTTCCGAAATATAAGGTAATATTTTCAGACCGGTTCTTTTTATGTTGTAGTGTAAACGCACTGGATCTGTCTTCTTTGTGCAAATGTAAACACGAAATGGTCTTTTTAAGATCGATTCAAATAAAAATCGATTCAATTTCGTACAAGTGTAAATGAGGTCTGAGATATTATCATTAAATTTGGGGCATACAGAATACAACAAAATCTTTATAAATGACAAGGCATGAAAGAGGGAAAAGAATTTAAGGACAAAAAACCGCATTGGCATTATAACATCAATTCCACTGCAATTGTAATCAGATATTAAAGGATGAGAAGATACAGTGTATTAGAATGAATATGAAGCTTCATTATTTTTAGCAGCTTTTCAGTTGCCATCGTTGGTCCTTAGCGTAGTAGAAATCATGACAACGAATAATAAGTATGTTTATGGTTATAACTAAAAACTTGCGGATTTTTCCGTTAAGAAAAAAAACCCGCAGCTTAGAGTAAAGTAGTTACAAAATTGACCAAAAGGGGAAAACCGTTCCATTATCGATACCAGGAAACACAAAGAATAAATATCCGATAACATTAACAACTACTACTTAAAACTACAACCGAGCTATAACATGAAACCCTTTTTATACATTACAATGGTGTGTCGTTTACTAGGTACCAATTTTCCTTGGAGTTTAGTATTTTTGTGATTTTACTTTTTTTTTCTTCAATAGTTCAAATTTTGTGAAGGTGAGAACCCAAGTCCTATTAGTGGGTAGCTGAGTTTGGTTCTGAAGAGCTGTGCAGGGAGACTAGTAGACTTGGGATTATTTCATTCGGCCATTTCTCTGGGCAGGTTTCGAAAATGTGGTTAGTGGGTACTTGTCTATCCCAAATTCATGTATTTGGTTTTGATGTTATATTTGTTATTCTCGTTGGATTTTGTCTGGTGCTTGGTCCGTTTCTGTGTGTGTTACATTGTAGTGTTGTGTCGTTGTTCTCCTCTTATATTTAATGCGTTTCCCTCAGTTTTAGTTTGTTACCCCGATTTTGTTTTTTGTCCATGAATTTATGAGTTTGAACAGCGGTATACTACTGTTGCCTTTATTTACAGTGGGGTCTACATAATGGTAACTATGGGACCTCCCTCCACTCATCCTTTAAGAGAGGAGCCCTACACCCACTTTCAGGTCGAGTACTTAAAACTGGAGCATATTTATATAGTCTGGTGTAATTCAATCAAATGTTTTCTTTGATGTTTAGTTTAAACAATATTTTATTTCAAAAAAGTGCACAAAATATAATAATGAAACATAAAAACAGGGATTTTTTTATGTTTGACTATAAGCAAAACGATGGTATTGACGATATTTGGCTATCACGTGGTATTTTTTATTTCAAATACTCGAATAGGTACTTGTAAAGCTGCAGCCAAAGAACCAAGTGTTGTAGAAAAAATTCAGGAGAACCGAAACTTCTTTTCGGTGATCGTAACACTTATATTAGTATCTCTAAGTTTGGTGCACTCATACATTTTTTTAGCTTGTTTAAGGTCTTGACAATTTAATAAGGATTTTTTTTTCGGAAAAACCTGCCATTCGCATTCAAAGTATGAAAATATGTTCTTTTAGATTTCGAAAAAGAGTAGTCTATTGACGCTACAAGATATAAACAGATGTTTCAATTTTACCAATCTTAAATCTTAATTGACTAGGATTGTCAGTCATCTAACAAAAGGTCGACAGTTCTCTCCGTACACTGAGGCCTTCTCCACCAATGGAAACTGACCGCAACAAAATAGCACAATAATTCTGAAAATTATGTTAATTATCAATCAATCGATACATCAATTAATGAGTATAAATTTCAACTAATTACTTTTATTTTGAATACTTACAATCTTGTAGTTGTATTTGGAATTGCTGACGGTATTGTCGTTATACCTCTAACAGCGCAATCTATCGTTGTTCCAAAGCAATTACACACAGAAGGACACCCAAAGACTGTACTGTCCAAAAGTACAGTGCATACGATTAAAAAAAAAGATTGGCACATTGTCTTCTTAATATACCTGCAAAATATCTTTGGCACTGTTTTGGTCATTCTATGAATATGTTAACCGCTTTCTGATAAGCGTTTGGAATTCATAAATCAATTTTGTAAAGATATAAATACGACATCATGATTTTTTTATTAAATTTCAAAGTATTACTATTGTCGACTCTTTTCCATATACATGATATACAACATGCAATTACTCATTAATGCATAACATGTAGTGGTTCGTTGAAACTGTAACTGAAATTTAGACAAGTTCACCCGGTACAATCAGAGATATTTTTAAGCGTAAAACATGAAATATACTTCAAATAGCATACGTAAAATTGTCATAAGGAGGTTCGAGGGTGTAAAATCAAAATATAGTATTTCCTCATCAGTTTCTCATTGAATCATATAAATATTGAGTCGGCTAAAAAGGTGTTGTTATTGTTTTTGTTGTATAATTAACTCGGCTTATTATATTCGTAAAATCTTATAAAAAAAAATGCATTCAAACGAAAGGAAAGCTAACTTCGCCAAATGATATACCTAACGGTTCATCGATGACACTCATACATGCTATGGATATAAATTAATAAGGATGACACTGGTATCAACCACATCCGAAGAAAAGACTTTATCTTAAAATACAGCAACGTCAAAAACAGAACAAAAAGAGTAAATTTTGTGAAAAATTTAGGGATGTCAAAAGATTGGAAATTTAATACTTGGATATGATACTTGCGAGTACTCGAGTACTAGGATGAATCTTTAACGTCTATTGAAAAGTTAAGATTTTAAGTGGGATGCGGTGTTTATGTTGTTAACTTTCCTAAACATATTAACGAAAGACAAACGTTATACCAAAATGTTGATCATCTGTTATATGTTTCGGTCCTCCATTTTTGTGTTACCGACCGCCGTTTCTACAAATAACCTAATCATAATAGCAATTATTGTTTGTGTACGTGTTCATGAACCAAATTAGAAACATGCAAGTAAAAACATAAATATTTGCATATTGAAGTCCGACAAAGAAGACAATACGTAGCAACTGTTGTTGTTGACTTGGTATTTTTTATATTACGACTTGTCCATTAATTTGTCAACAACAATATGGTACTTCAAACTACTAGTGCTTGTTCGTATTGCTCAGTCTTAAGTTTTCTATGTTTTGGTTGAGGTTATTTTTGCACTATCGTTTGTCTGTTTGTGATTTTCTTTATTTTCTAACCATAGCGTTGTCGACTTATAAGTTTAAATGTCGCCCTCATATCTGTCGCCTCTCTTTAAATTGTAAATTAAACAATAATTTAAAGCAGTTTCAAATAAAGAGTAATGAATTTAATTTAAACGTATCTCATACCAATTAAGTTTACATAGAAGTCATGATTAACAAACAAAGGTTAGTAAAAGGCTTGTGATGAGTATAAATCCATGAAAGCGTTGATCCGTGTTCAAACACTGTTAAGAATGTTTATAATCAGTAGGGTTCAACACAGGGCACTTTGATTTTGTTCTTGTTTAGAGATATGATCTGGATAACAACTTCAAATGAAAGACCTTTTGGTTTTCTATTTTTTTGTTTCAAGTACTGTAGTACACATGAAAACATCTCATCAGAAGTACAAAGTAGAAGGCTCAGGATAAACGTATTTATGTTGTTAATTTATTTTTAATAGTATTGCGAAAGGGAGATTTTAAACGGAGTTATTACTCAAGTTATTTCACTTGACTGGGCGGAGTCTAGTCGGTTCGCTCATAATAAACCAGTCCATCTGAACATGGGTGTTTTAGGATAAACTTATCAATAAAGTGTGCAATCATTGTTTTGTAAATTCATTGGATGACACTGATAGGTGATTAGAAATCAGTAATAATTATAACGGCAAACATCCTTATCACACATATCTTCAAATAGACTGTCCTTATGCAAATTAAAACATAAACTCCGCCCGATAAGTTGAAATAAAATTGGTAATAAAGTGATCGAAATGTGAGGAGAAATATCTCAAAATGTATAACAGGCAATAAGTATCCGAGTACTAGAATTTTACTCGATTACACACCTTCCGCGCGAGTACTCGTTGCCATTTCTAGAAATAATCATATGAACATGATCAAGCTTGATTCAAATACCGAAGAATAAACTGTTTAGTCTAGCTTCAAACAATAGTTTATGAGTTAATTGCTAAATCTTACTTTTATTAAATTTTTATGGAAAAAACTAATAATGTTTAACTATGACAATGAACATTTGTTTTAACAGTCTATAAAAATTACACTATTTTAAGCGACTTGTTTTCAATACGGAAAATGTCACTAATATCGCAATTAAAGTAGTCACTGTTAAAGCCCCAGTCACACTAGACCACGATTGCACCACGCTTACTGCAATCGCAAACAAATTCAGGTCGACATGAGCGGCATATAAATGTAGATTTTCGTTGGTTTCACGATGATACTACGCCATCATACATTATGCTTCTACAACGATCCCGCTAAGATTATATCACGTTCTCACCAATCATGTTCTGCAACCTCTTTACGCTCATCACATTCCCCCTACGACCATACCACGATTTATCCGAATGCAACACGATCGTACCACGCTTTTTGTGCGAGTATAGCACGCTCTTACCACGATTATTCCACGAACTTTACACGTTCATACCGCGATCTTACCACGTTCTCAGCAATGAGGTCAACTTCATGTTCCATATAAATACTGTTCCGATCCTTCTAATTGTTTTTAATCTGTAGAATTGTCGAAAACAACACAGACATGCCAACAAAATCTACCAGAACTCGTCGTACTGAATCAGAGGGGCCTCCGATACGAAGCCTGATTCAGTAGAGTTATCGGACCAACTAATCCAACCTGAATCACAACGTATTGAGAAAGTGATAAACGTAGCAAGATCGTGATAACCGTAGTCAGGGCGTGAAATAAGCGTGGTGAGAACGTGGTATAATCGGAGCTGGATCATTATAGAAGCGTAATGAGGACGTAGTATCATCATGAAAACATTGCCATTTTCATTCCGCTCATACCGCGACCTCACCACAATCTGAAAGTATTTAAGATCGCGTTGCGCATGGTGCGATCGTTGTCTACTGTGATTGGGTTTAACATAGGTCAAATTACAAAATACACATACTATAACTATGTAAAATTAATACCGAAATTAATTATTCTATTTTGGTCATACTTATCTTGAAAATAAAAAATAAAATAAAAACGTTATTATATACGTATAATGGTACGTAGTATGATAACGAACAGAAAAAAAATCAACAGAGATCCATGGAACTATATGTTTTTGTACGGCCTTCAACAATGAGAAAAAAGTAAAATCGTTTGGTAAACTAAACAAGACCTTCGCATGACAAAACGTAAAACAACTAAAACGAAATAATCAACGGACAGATTAAGGATAAAACCAAGCAAAACATAACTCTTTCCTATTCTGGAACAGTACAATTATAAAAACACACTGTAAACATTAAATTGAAAGAACTTGACGTACAATTGTACATTTGTTTTAAATGTTGACTTACCTTTAAATGTATTTTCAATCTTTAAATTATTTACTTAAATACAACATGCATGGCCACGGTTGCATGCTTTACAATCCAACTGTTTCATATTCAGAAATACATTTATAAGACTTGATTGGCTCATCGACACGTATATCCTTTTATTAAATTAACTCGATCACTTATTTAGCTTTATGTCAGCACTAGAACTACTGTTTCAATGCAACTGAAGTAGTGTATCATATGGCTCATACTTGATATACACGTATTCATTATACAATGAACTCCTAGCATAACATTTGTTTTATTCAATTAATACATAAGGGTAAACGAAGAGATCCTTTATTAAGCAACGCAAAGAACAACTAGCAATAGGAAAATAGTAAAGCTGCAGTACAATGGCATTTAAAAATGAGTATTATAAATGTAACGAACATTTCCAATACTAATTTGAGAGTAGAGCTTCACATTTTACATTTATATCTTAAAAATTATCTACAAAGACAATAGATTGAGCTTCAACATTAGCATTTTATTAAATCGTATGATGAGAAAGTTGCGTGCTCGTAACATGTATATGGAATTATATTCTGAGAAACCCATTAACTTATTTTAAATCTTCTACATGTATGTATATCACTTTTTAATTATTTCCCTTTATCTTACTTAATCTTATAATCTTGGTATATCTGAAGATTTTGAAAGCCTACTTGATACATTATGACATTGTCTAAAGTACTTATTGATGAGAGTTGGCAATCGTCAAAAAGTTAAAGTCAACTTCTAGTGCAAGAGATCGTTGGTTCTATTAATACATTAATATCTACTGCTTCAAAGCTAAGCAAACGGTATTGAAGTGCAGAGTCAAAACTTGTTGCCTCGGAGTATACTCCTCTTCCTCCTATTAATCCTCCACCTCACCATCAGCATCAGGTATCAATTCAAATGGAAAAGTAAAAAACCAGGAATTAAAAAAAAAACATATAAAACCTGACAAAACAAATAAAATCTGTTAGATCACCAATGGCACGAATGGATAACAACTGCTTTGGAACATGCATTTATTTAAGAAAATAGCGGATGAAACCTGGTTTTATTTCTAGATGAATTTAAAGTCTAATAGTAACTACTCATTGTTGAAAGCCTGACAATATCCTGTTGTTACATACTTGTATTTTTGTCTGAGCACCAGTAAATGCTTTTTAGTATATAACGATCATTTTGATCTTAACAAAATCTGAACAATGTGAACAATAAAGTATTTATTCAAGCTCAGATTCAGTACTAGTGTTTTAGTCAACTGAAGACTATTTCACAGATGTACATTCAGTACTGTAAAAATAATTCGATTGCAATCAAGTCAGAAGCTGTGGACATGCAGATTTTGATCAAGTCGAACAAAAACCGTAGTTTTAAGGTTTCTGGCTTTTTAAGATTCATGTACTAGCAATATTAACGAGAAACATTGTAATAAGCTAGTTTTTGTTTTATGTTAACCCTGGTTTAGCGACATTTAATTGCATGTGGATCATTTGACCATCGTATTTCTGTCATTGTCATCAATTTGTATCTTCTATAAACAATAGTGTGTGTTGTACTTTTAAGATCATTGACCAATAATACCAGAAATAAAAATAGAGATTGTACTGTAACTTGATTTATTAACGTATATTTCAATACGTTATCATGGTTATGGAAGAATGCTATTTACGCAATTAAATTAAGGCATCGAAACATTTTCAAAATGATTCAGTATGGTATGTATTAAAAAAATGGATGATGATGAGGCGAAGGAGAAAGAGGAGGAAGGCGATTTTACTCCGAGGCGACAAGTTTTGGCTTTACACTTAAATATCGTTTGCTAAGCTATGAAACAGTATAAATTAATGTATTATTATATGTATTTGAAAAAAGCATCTCTTGATTATGTTTTGTATATTGATATGTTTTATGTCAAATGATACCACTACGCATTCTAAGAATTAATTTATTTACTCATTATATCACTATTTGATGGTGTGATATCTATAACTGTCCACAAGCAAGATTCTGTTAACAATGAAAATATAAACAAACATGATATGACAACAAAGAACATACATTTATTGTACAGACTATTTATGGTACATTTACCTCTACAGGTCGGGAAATGTAATTACATAAACAGAACCAAATTTTGCTGCACCAGATGCTCATTTCGACAACCAATGTCTAAAATCTTATAATTGCATATTTTCATCAAATACATATTGTAACAATATGATGACATATTTGTTGTTATAACAATGATTGATTCATGTATTACACCACTTTCAGCAACGTTTGTGCTATTGCGTGTTGGACAGTTTTCATGGTTGAAGGAAACTAGGGTGTCCGGAGAGAACAACGGCCATACGGTAAGAAAACTGACAATCCTAGTCAATTGGAATCAAGAGCACACGACACATGCGGTACAGACCTGTGATAGAGTAGTTTCACTACTCTGACCAATAGGTCAACACTTTTACATATTTTTTACAATCCAAACAGAATTTTTCTTTTTGGTTCAAAAAATGCAATTAAATCTTGTCATGAAGCTAGTATAGAACTTGTCTCTTTGTAAGCTTATAAAAGATTTATTTATCAATTTATCTTTTAAATTATGTATTTTCACAACATTTCGCATGCGAGGCGTTCAAATTGTAACAATTCAAAAGGACTTACATAGAGTGTATGAATATAAAACGGTACATCATTATGATGAATTCATGCATTCGTTTGATGAAACTCTACATGCTCTATCGAGCAGAGAATTTCAATTTTGTTTAAATCAATTACTGCTGTTCAAATAATATTCACCTTATATAATGACGTAAGACATTAAAGGGGCATTAGCTTCGAGATATATAAAAATCTAATATATGATTTGTTTTGTTCAATCATTTATGAAAGTGAAATGATTATTCGCTTTTAGCACCCAGTATGGTTCAATTTTGTCAACATAAGCGAAGAATCAATGACGATTAATTATTCACTTGCAAATGAATAATTTGACCTCATTGAATCTGTATTCATGTGAACTTCAATTTAACCCTTTAGCTAGAGATGGATAACACGTGAATTGTATGTGTATAGTTATTTAAAGGAAAGGAATGTCAACAAGTGAAACAAAGGTATATCATTTGATTGACTGATTTGATCCACAAAAAATCGTTTGCTTAATCATTTATATCTATGTTTATGTCAACATCGCTTATACGGTCATCCGATGACTTTGATAGTTAATTAGATCGCGTCTTAATTAAAATACACACGATACAAAGCTATATGCCTATGTCCTGTTTATGCTTTATTTAAGACTTTTAATAACTCCGATAAATGTTTCACATTGTTATAAATCAAATACTAGAATGTTAGTCAAATCGATGAACATGAATTTGACAGCTAGTACCCCTTTTATACGGACTACTAACACTTATTTTGATTTATAATATTTACAATAGAGGGAAATATTCAATTGTCTTTGATAGTTGGGTTTTAATTATTATTATTCTTATTATGATTATACTTGTTTTTTTTTTTAAATGGAATTAAACTACTCTAAATCATTCATACCAATGTCCAATGTTCTCATGTGTCCATGCCATTATGTCTGCGTTTTCCCTTAAAACGGACACCTGACTTTTAGGGTTTAATTTAAGCAGTAGCCAAAGAAGTTAAGGTTCTAAAATGACAATAGCCGTAAATTCTTTTCCATTATCACTTTGCATGATATGAGTAGCTCCCTAAAGTAAAAACAAATGTACGTGAGTTGCATGGTAAGCCACTCTGGCTGCTCTTAGCATTTCTATGGCCCCGCAACGAAGTTGTCCGTGTCATATAGTTTTACCCTTGTCCGTAATTCCGAAATTCTGTAATTCCGAAATTTCGAAAAATGATTTGTACAAGTTATTATCTTTTTTCTCAATAAAAATTGGACAAGTCATTATATAAACCGAAACTTTTCAAGAGTCAAGATGCTTGAAATTGCATGTAATCTTACATTTTGTTCTCGCATAAGCATGTCTTTTTTAAAAGGCCAGTTTACGTAAATGTTGAATATTGATTGGAAAAGAACGGACTCTTGAGTCAGCTTACCCACACTAATAAAATCCAGTACTAATACAGGCACTTGCACGATGCAGATTATGGTATGTTTTCGTATTATTTAAGTTATGTTACACCCATACGATAAACATGAAAAAAATATAGTAGGACCATCCTTTTTTATTTCTTTTTTCAAATGTCGAATTAAAATCTTAGAATTATCAAATTAAATATTGGAATTTTCAATCAAATCTTGGAGTTTCCAACTTTAATTTTGGAATCATCAATTTTAATTTTGGAATTGTCAATTTTCATCTTGAAATTTCCAACTTTAATCTTAGACTCATGAACTTTAATATTGAACATGACTGATATTTTACTTCTAGCTCTTAGTGTGTTGAATTTTTCAATATGCTTATAATTCGCGGCTAAAGTTTTGGTGAAATGTGAAAGAAAAACAGGCTTGTACCTTAAGTCTTGTATAGCTTCACATAGCCTTATATTAATGACGGATGAAATTTTCTAGTAATGGGTATACATGGGTATGCCAAAAATATTGGGATAATTTTGCGCGGTTATGAATATGTATGATACTACTTTCAATTTGTTTATGAGATTCTATATGGACGTGCCTTGTTATTTAATAATATGTTTTCTGGTCTTAGCGTCCGTTCGTCCGTTCGTCTGTCTTAGCGTCCGTTCGTCCGTGCGTCCGTTCGTCCGTGCGTCCGTTCGTCCGTGCGTCCGTTCGTCCATGCGTTCGTTCGTCCCGCTTCAGGTTAAAGTTTTTGGTCGAGGTAGTTTTTGATGAAGTTGAAGTCCAATCAATTTGACACTTGTAAACATATTCCCTATGACATGATCTTTCTAATTCTAATGCCAAATTAGAGATTTGAGCTCATTTTCACGGTCCACTGAACAGAGAAAATGATAGTGCGGATGGGACATCTGTGTACTTGGGACACGTTCTTGTTGTATGTTGATTTGGGGGTATGTACTTATCTGATATAGATATGTTATTGTTTTTGTAATTATGGTAATTGAATCAATCAAGGACTTTATATTTACATAAATGTAAAGTCCTTGAATCTATGCATTTTAAAATCAAAATAATATATAAAAGTAAAGGTCATTGTCAATTTTCTTAGTTTCTTTTATTATCTATTTTGACTTCGAACTCTGACCTTCTTTAGACTGAGTTTTACTTTGTGTATTGCTGTGTGTTTGTTATTTTGTTCATTCAAATTTACTAGAGGTAAAGAAGAGGGTTAATATCTCACAAAACATGTCTATGTATTGTATCGATATATGTGTATATTGGAGTGATATTCAACCTACAATAATAAGCGAACTAAACAGTAAGTTTGTAGACACTGCGTCATGAAATACCCTGTAAAGTTAATTATTTGATCTAAAGTCAGGATATAACAAGATATTTGTAACATGCATTGTGGTGATTCGGTCTGAATAAAGATTAGTTTGAATAAATAAAGTTTTCCTGGTTCATATTAATTGACATATATCTAATAAAAAAAATGTGAAATCAAACGCAATAATTCCCTAGATGATTAATATCATCCGATATGAGTCATTTGACAACTTATAGTATATAGATATTAACAATATGTATGTATTAATCACTTTTCACAACGGAAAAACTTATTTTTTGAAAAACAACAAATATATGTATAAATGAAAGGAAACCGGAAAGTGTTTTGTCAAACAATAAGTACCATTTAGCATGCGTAATTGTTATGTAAGCGACTATAGAGGAGATGGTACTGGAATGACATATGCAATTAGAATTGCAATTACATGTTACAACTTATTTTCAGAAATTAATTTTTCATCTGCTGTGTATTTGGCACTGAATCGATCCCTTTGTGAATAAAATATGATCGGGTATGTTCCTTTTCTCTTATTTGATGTCATTTCATAGTATTTTTTTTTTAAATAATGACGACTTCAGTATGTATATTAAAGAAATTTATCCTGTTGAACTTAGTTTTAATAAAGCTATTACTAACAATGATCACTGCCCTTTCCTCGATCTTGATATCTATATCACTAACTGAAAGCTGAATACTAAAATTTATGATAAAAGAGATGATTTTTCATTTCCTATCGTTAATTATTCACTTTTAGATGGTGACGTTCCCTTGTCACCATCTTACGGTGTTTATATATCTCAACTTGTACGATTCGCTCGTGTATGTAACAATGTTTTAGATTTTAACGAGAGAAATTTATGTATTACTGAAAAATTATTACACCAGGGTTTTCGATATCACAAACTAGTCAAAACATTTACTAAATTTTATCATCGGTATAAGGACATCATTCGTAAATATAGCTCAACATGCAGACTTCTTATACGTTCAGGTATTTTACATCCATTTTGTTATGGAAATATTCTTTATAAAGCACAAAGCGGTCAGTATTCACCTCAAAAACTAACAAAACCTTTATATAGACTTATTAAGAAGGGATATAGTTATGATACTGTTGTCAGGTCATTAAAGATTGCATATTTTGGGGTTAATATTGATTCACTTATAGGGTCTTTGCATCGGAACTAACACATATATTCAAAAAACAGTTGTTGGCATGACACGGGTTATGTTCTTTTCATATATGTTATGATGGTATGATACTAAACCCCTAACGGGAAGGGTTGTGCCTGATGTTCATATGATGAAATCATAATCTTTCAGTCAGTTTAATTGAAGTCTGGAGCTGGCATGTCAGTTAACTGCTAGTAGTCTGTTGTTATTTATGTATTATTGTCATTTTTCTACATTGGCTATAGGTATAGGGGAAGGGTTGAGATCTCACAAACATGTTTAACCCCGCCGCATTTTTGCGCCTGTCCCAAGTCAGGAGCCTCTGGTCTTTGTTAGTCTTGTATTATTTTAATTTTATTTTTTTGTGTACAATTTGGAAATTAGTATGGCGTTCATTATCACTGAACTAGTATATTTTTGTTTAGGGGCCAGCCGAAGGACGCCTCCGGGTGTGGGAATTTCTCGCTACATTGCAGACCTGTTGGTGACCTTCTGCTGGTTTTTTTTTTCTATGGTCGGGTTGTTGTCTCTTTGGCACATCCCCCATTTCCATTTTCAATTTTATTTCTTACTTAGATGTAACATGTTTCATGTGCTTGATATATTATGGCTCATTAGCATGATTTATATTTTATTATATATAATCTTCTAAGAATGTCTCGTACTGTAATCAAATTCAATCATTGATCACAATTATAAGAGGAGAACAACGACACAACAGAA
>CM034351.1:60921059-61119028 GCA_019925275.1 Mytilus edulis | reverse complement strand
CTTGTCGTGAGGTCAATTGGCCTTTTCTGTTATGTGAAAAGGTGTCCGTGTTGTCCTTGTTTCAAACGTCGACCAGAAGGTATTAAAGTGATTGTTCTTTATAACTGTATGATAAATATTTACCCTTAAAGTGTTATGAAAACAACAGTATCCAATTCTGTTTTACATTGTAAGAGAACATAGTGTTTTCTGTGTCCTGTGCATGCGTATATATTATGTGCATCGAGACCAGTGTTTTTGTCCAGAAAATTAGGTTAAAATATTTCATTTTGTCGACTTTTCTTTTTCACTCCCAGTCATGCTTGAGTTAATATTTAGTATTTTTAGGCATTCATTATAAGAATAAGAAAATGTGTTTTGATTGCAATGTGACAACACAATATATTCTCCATGGGCCGAATATCTTATATTATTTGCATTAAAAGATTATGTTTACTTAATTGTGAATAGAAAAGTTGTCAGTATTAGTTTTTTAATCGAGTAGACATTGGCGACATATGCATTTTTATTTACCGAACCATTACTAAAGGATGTATCACAAATCTATGGCACACAGATTTTTTTTTTTTTAATAATTTGTATTTGTATTTTTAAAATAACAGATAATTGTCAACTATTTAATTTCAATTTTCCGAAAATAAAACTGAATTTTAATAGAAAAAAATATTTAATTGTGGACGCTATTTGATTTGTTTGTACACTTTCAAACCTTGTTTTCTGAATAGCTATTTATGATATTGTTATTGTATTTAAAATAAAAATGTATACTAACAATAGTTATTGAATCTCGTATAATTTTTCTATATTACAAGAGCATTTAAATTTTAATTACCTGTATAATTAGTACTTGGAATTAATCGTACAGGTTGATTATTTTTCAATAAAATATCAAGTAAATATATATATATCTATTCGGGATTTTTTTTAAATAATTTCATGTTAGTATACTAATGTTTAAACACTTGTTCTTGTGATAATGAAGAATTTTGTTTCAGGCTATGCAGAGAAAATGTTAAAAAGACAGAGAGAGCTTGCCGAGGAAATAATTAGAAATGAAAATGGCGACAATTAAAATTCAAGGCCAAAATAAAGCGATGTCTATGAATAAACATTTGTCAAACTCTTTATTGTATTCGAAAAATATTTACGTATTTTGTAACAAGACGGTACTATTTGTATTACATGCAAGCCATGATGCTAATTGTTTATGTGGCTTTTTTACCAATGAAGTTAATAAACATTATTTATTATAAGTAAGTAAGTAAATTATTTATTATAGTGACACGTGTTTTTCACAAAATATTATATAATACAGTGAGATATAAAAACAATAATTAGAACACCCGACCGTTTGGGTCTATAAGTCACTTTAAAAATAAATTTCAATGGTACGACGAACAAAAATATATAAATTTTAATGTGCGTATTGTTATGCGTTTACTTTACTACATTGGTTAGAGGTATAGGGGGAGGGTTGAGATCTCACAAACATGTTTAACCCCGCCGCATTTTTGCGCCTGTCCCAAGTCAGGAGCCTCTGGCCTTTGTTAGTCTTGTATTATTTTAATTTTAGTTTCTTGTGTACAATTTGGAAATTAGTATGGCGTTCATTATCACTGGACTAGTATATATTTGTTTAGGGGCCAGCTGAAGGACGCCTCCGGGTGCGGGAATTTCTCGCTACATTGAAGACCTGTTGGTGACCCTCTGCTGTTGTTTTTTATTTGGGCGGGTTGTTGTCTCTTTGACACATTCCCCATTTCCATTCTCAATTTTAAATGTTATCGAAAACTTTCATATAAAAAGTTTTTTTTTCTTACTGAAAGCTTGCAATAGATATTTAGCAGTTTTCTTGGATGTTGACATAGTAAATATTTACACTGTTCTTCATTTGATAGTATACATAAATTGTCTATTTGTGAGAAATGTTGAAGTCGCAGATTGTTATAAAAGTTACAGTTGATGAGGAATTGAAATTCGTTTTCCACACAGTTATCGCTACACATTTTACACGAATATATCAATATAATATAACATTATAATGTAATAATTGTTCAGCACAAAGGCTTTAAATGATAATGAAATCAATGATTTTGTCTGTCAATATTTCAATTGAGTTATTGCTATCTGGTGGTGAGTCTTTGAGTTTTGACAAAAATGATAGTGTTTTTCTCAGGTTTGATAACCTTATGTTTGCAACAGATCTTTACTTAGGCTTTAGGGATACGATATTCGAATAATCCTTATGATTGACTATTGTAATTGGAAATGTTTCAATGGATTTAATTCAAGAAACAAAACTAATACTTATAATTATGAGTAGATTTATTCAGTCTTTCATATTAATCCGTAAACAGACAAGTGACTTAATATGTATCGTATTAAAAACTATGAGTGTGTACTTTACATTTTTACCAATTTTCCAACACATGACTTGTCATGTACACTAACCTATTTTTATTTTACAAATTTTTTTTTTTTCTTAACTCTAAAAATAGACACACTTTATTCGATATATTTTGGAAAATACCCATCGATTTGATTCATTAAGTAATCAACTTTTTTTACTGCACTGGTTATATTTGAGCAGTCAATGCAAAGTGCGTTGACCGTATATTTCTATGTCATATAAAGTCACTTTTCCTCACGAATATTTAAATAGAAATTGCCGAAATTATAATTAATTATTCATACGACCTATTCAACCTGTTCTTGTTTCCAATGTATACAATGACTCAAACTTATTTCTGTTGCAATTTTTAAAAGAAAAAAACACATATTTCACTTGTTTTTATTTTTGGCTGGCAAACAATAATAAATCATTATGTTTAATGCTCATTGTTAATATTTTAGTTCATTCTCAAACAAATTCGATCACCATTGATTGCGGGTTTTAACAGGTAATTTACATTTCATTGTGTTGTATATTTCTCCGCCTGCATGATATGAGGCCTTTTTATAACAGGGGGAAGTTTACCAATATTTAAATCAAATAATAACATTAACACATTAAACAACAATTGAAAAGTTTTTTTTTAGATTGCAGTATAAAGACAATAATAGTGCATTGACTCGACATATCAACGATATGAGGATTCGGCCCGAAACGAGGAAAAAGGTCTGTAGAGTCTCGCATTTTCCCGTTTCTAAGCCTCGTCCTTATATCGTTGAGATGTCAAGTCAATGCACTATTATTGTCTATTTACATGTTTTATATCTTCACGCTAAAGGTATATCTGGTTCTATTTCACTGAATTCATATTGTTTTTACTAAAAAAAAAAGGTTGCATGACTGTTAATGACGTTATCATCCACACTGTTTGATCATTACTCTATTCTTCATGCATTACAAATATTTGCCGATAGTAAGTTATGCAGACCCTTCAAGCATTGTGATGTATAAATATCTTGTTTCTTTCGTGCTCTTACTATTTTCTGGTTAACATTTTACTGTTTATTTGCGCTCCTCTAATGTGACTTATTGTTAAAGGCCGAATGTCCAGTGGCAAATATTTCATGTATGTTTAAGACGACGCAGTTCGCATTCATTTTACTTTTAAACTTATGCAAGACGTGAAGGACTTTCTTTTCGAATTCTAATTTAATTTTGAGATAATAATCGTTAAATAACTTTACAAATGTGGTGCACAATTAACTACACGCGTAGCGATTTATTATATAGTATGCACCACCTTTTTTATGTTATTTCGAATAGACAGAAAAAAAATATTAGTCATTCCTTATAAATTAATTCTAAATTCGATTTTTATGTAGATTTTGGGTCTTATTATAAATTAAATCCATAGAATATTTTGATAATTTGTCAAAGTGAAGTTTATAACATGCTTTTTTTTCAAAAAAGTATTGTTCACCGTGCTTTTTTTCACGCTACGGGTCAATCAAAATTGTCAGATTTGAATAGATTATGCATGGAAATTCCAAATTTGGGTGATGAAAAGACAAGAGGCTGTGACAACGACAGCAAACCGGATTTATTAACATTGATTTGTGTCCTGGCAATATCACAAGAACCATTACTGATGAATGGTGAAAGTGAAAATCGTCAATATCAAATTTGACCTCCATTTTGTCATCAGTATCAACATATTAAAATTTGAAAAGCTTAGATTGAATGGCTCATGAGTAAATGCAACAACGTGAATGGAAACGCCATTTTACGATCTTTCAAGAACCATAACTCCTGAACGGTAAAAGTCAAAATCGTCATTATTGAACTTGACCTCTATTTTATCATCAGTAACAACATATTAAAATTTCAAAAGCTTTGGTTGAATGGTTCATGAGAAATTGCACAGACACGACGGGAAACACCATTTTTCAATCTTTCAAGAACCATAACTCCTGAACGGTAAAAGTCAAAATCGTCATTATTGAACTTGACCTCCATTTTGTCATCAGTAACAGCATATTAAAATTTCGGAAGCTTTGGTAGAACAGTTCATGCGTAAATGCACGGACACGACTGGAAACTCCATTTTTCAATCTTTCAAGAACCATAACTCCTGAACGGTAAAAGTCAAAATCTCCATTATTGGACTTGACCTTCGTATAGTTGTCAGTAATAACATATTCAAACTTAAAAGCTTTGGTTGAACGGTTCATGAGTTAATGCACGGACAACATTTGATTGCCGCCTGCCCGCCCGCCAGCCGTACATCCCAAAATCAATAACCGACATTTTTGTCACAAAAATCCGGTTAAAAACTACATCAGAACTTTTAGAAAAAATAAGAGAATATATCTCTAATAATATACTTTAGATGAGAAAAAGAAATAATAAGGTCACGGGACTCGTTTTCTTGCTACATATAAAAATAAAATTGGTAAATTAACAGCACTTTCTTTTTCTAAAGTTACTTTATCGAGTTATCTTCTATTGTATCTGAGTAATCAACACTTATGTGGCGAAATTTAAAAAAAATAAAAAAAAAAAATAATAATAATCTTGATACATCACGAAATAAAGTTCATGACGGCACGATCACATGACACAATTATGACTATGAGTTGATAGACAAGACAATGACAGCTAATTTGAAAACGCGTTACATCCAAAATTAGTGTTCATTCAGGTTTAAATGTATTTATTTATTGAAGTAGACGTTGCTAATTTGATAAACTAAATTGTTCTTTTTAAACAGTAAAATTTGTTTAAACTAAAAAGTAAAATCACAAACATACTGAACTCCAAGTAAAATTCAATCGTAAAGTCCCTTATTAAATGGCAAAATCAAATGAAAAAACACATCAAACCAATGTACAACAACTGTCATATTATTGACTTGGTATAGTCATTTTTAAATGTAGAAAATGGTAGTATTAACATTGTTTTATAGCGCTAAACCTCTCATTTATGAGTTATATTTACAACGATGGGTGAACAAAACAGACATAATAAACAAAAGTCAAAATATGGGCACAGTCATCACTGTGTTACAATCTCAAAACTAACAATCATTTACAAAAAGGCACAAAAGCATCTATCAAATTGGAATACACATTCATTGCTTCGCGTGTCGGACGTCAGAAAATGTTAACGTCACATAGGAAAAGAATTTGTCGTTCAATGTTTATTCATAACAATTATAATTTCACATTGGGAATGGTGGTATATAGGGTCAAAATCTTAGAAACCAGCGGAAATAGTTTTGTATCTAATTTGTCTTGAATTTATGACAACTTGGTACAATGCCATGTCGCCCAACTGAAAAACTCTCCCTTATTATTACAACTGACATTACTTTATTAAACTCGCACGACTAAAATAAAAAAAAGATAGTTTGTATCATTGTGCTACACATTATATGCATGATACTACATTTTTGTACATAACATTTGCAAAAAACACTACGTCTATGATAGAATTATAAAAATCTTTAAAATTGTTGCAATTTTGTTATTATTACTCTCAATGAACCAATTGCTAACTCGATCCACGTTTTTTTTCTCATATGTAAAGTCGGTTATATAGAGTTCAATGACTAGATCAATGGCATCAATGAGTCCTTGATAAATCAATTGACGCCCTTGAATAAAATAACATTACCTGACAAATTACAATTATCGTAAAACGGTCTATCAATTCAAAAGCCCATTACTTTTAAGACGTTGTGTCAGCTTTTAAATAAATCGTTCCTTGTCACGTACGATTTTTCTTTTTCTAAAACTTCAATGTTTACTATAAGAATTAGTTTCATTTTTATTGTTATAACAAAAAGACCATACGTAATGTTAAAATGTAGTTGTATTTTGTGTATTTCATACATTATAGACGCGAATTCAAACGAATGTTTCACAGAAAATGTCCATAAATACATCTTCAAAATTGACGAAATTTTTTTTAAATAATTTCCATGTTTTCCGAGCACTTCTCTGGATTCATCGCCATCAGAAACACACACAACCGAATATTTGAAAGCTAAGGATGTATAAGAACCAAAACCGTCGAAGAGCTATATCACCAAATTCATTTAACTTTCTTAGCAAATTTTGCATTAGGGAGTGGATACCTTTGTTTTTTGAAACTTACCAAATTTTATAACAGTAACACATGAATACAAAACTGAAATATAAGTATCATGATACACTTGTGCAAGAATGGGGAAAAAAGAAATTATTTGTTCGCAATATTAACCACATTTGCACAAATATGTCAATTAAATTATTTATACAATTCAACGCAAAGCAAACACAGGGTTAACACATACACAACCAACTCAAACTGACATAGTGTTTGCCATATGTAACAGACACGTGCAAGTTATTCTAGACTGTTCGTAAACCCAAGCATATCCTTTGAGTTAGTTGTGTCGTTTGATTTATTTTTCATTAGCAAACATTCCGCATCTCCTTTAAATTTATTAATTTTCTTAATATTAACTTTTCAAAGCAGTAATTAATACATTGGCATGTATAAAGAGTATCCGCCTTAGATAGTAAACTAGTAATTGATAGTAAATACAACTTTTTTCTAGACTATAATACACAAAAACGCGGAAACAAATTAAATCAATAAAAACAGTAAAAAAATAATGGATTTTCAAAAGGAGGTGGCTTCAAAAATTGTTCTGTCCCAAAATGAGAAGCGTCACCTCATAAAACTTGTCATTGCTTTTGTACTTGCATAATTAACATGGCGAGTGCCACATGTGAAACAGGAACTTCTTAAACTTCCGAAACACCGGAGTCCATATTCGTCTTTTGATGGGTTTTCATGTTGCTCAGTTTTTTTTTTTTTTTTTTTTTTATTTAATGTTTTCTCCCTTAATTTTTTGTATGGCTTGTGCTTGCAATACCTCGAGTGATGAGTTTTTAGTAGAGGAGGAACGTTTAATTAGCTTAACATATAATATCAGATGACGCGGGACGATTTTAACATCCTTTAATTAATTTGTAAATAGATCAATTTGCTTATGTTCTTAAATTTTAAAAGTACTCTTTTACATGCATGGAAATTATAGCAATACTAGTAGTTTGTTCCGTTGAGATGTTATTATTGAATTTCATTTTGCCATTTTTTATGGACCTACCCTTTTCGATATTTTTGTAATATTCTTTTCGCATATTAGTAGAAATGTGTAATCACGATTGATAATCTATATCACATCAATTAAAATCGAAAATGGAAATGGTGAATGTGTCAAAGAGACAACAACCCGACCATGGAACAGACAATAACAGAGTCACCAACGGGTTTTCAATGCAGCGAGATGTTCCCGAACCCGGAGGTGTCCTTCAGTTGGCCAATTAATTAATATATTTACTAGTTCAGTGATAATGAACGCCATACTTAATTCCAAATTGTAAACAAGAAACTTAAATTAAAAAAAATACAAGAATAACAAATGCCAGAGGCTCCTGACTTGGGACAGGCGCAAAACTGAGGCGGGGTTAAACATGTTTATGAGATCTCAACCCTCCCCCATACCTCTAGCCAATATAGAAAAGTAAACGCATAACAATACGCACATTAAAATTCAGTTCAAGACAAGTCCGAGTCTGATGTCAGAAGATGTAACCAAAGAAAATAAACAAAATGACATTAATACATAAATAACAACAGACTACCAGCATTTAACTGACATGCTAGCTCCAGACTTCAATTAAACTGATTGTCATTATATGAATATCAGGTACAATCCTTCCCCTTAGGGGTTTAGTATCATATCATCATACCATATATGAGAAGAATATAACCCGTGTCATGCCAACAACTGGTTTTTAAATAAATGTGTTAAGTTCCGATGCAAAGACCATATAAGTGAATCAATATTAATACCAAAATATGCAATCTTTAATGACCTGACAACAGTATCGTTACTATATCACTTCTTAATATGTCTATTTAAAGGTTTTGTATGCAATCTTTAATGACCTGACAACAGTATCGTAACTATATCCTTTCTTAATAAGTCTATTTAAAATGTTTACTTTATTTTTACTTTTTTTTTTTCTTAATGTTTCGAAAATTCGTCAATGAAAAATATTGTTATGGTATGATTGCCAATCAGACAACTCTCCGCAAGATTCAACAATAAGTAAAGCCCATACCGCATATAAAGCTCTAAAAGACCCGAAAATGACAATTGTAAAACAATTCAAACTAAAAAAAATAACGGCCTAAATGATGTACCAAAAAATGAACGGATAACAAATAAGTAACACATCCACAGACGACAACCATCACACGCTTATGATTTGGAACAGGCACATACATAAGTGCGAACTATATAAATCAGTTGAAAGGCTAACTCATCAGATAGATACAAATAGAAATACTACACACAGTGGACAAGACCGGGTACTTTTATATCCCAACAACAAAACTGCACTAAGTACATGTCTGAAAGTACTCGTAGCTACTGACAGCTAGTTCAGAGCAAGTATAAGAACTAGTTTAATTCAAGACTAATATTGCTCACATCTACTTCGTTTAAACATTTGTCACATTTGCAATCATACCAGTCATCTCCTTATTTTTATATATAAGTTGTTGAACTTTTGTTTGAAGAGATATATTTAGTCAATACTTATATTGAAACAATATCGTTTGGTGGTCAGGTGATGAGACTATGATAAAACATTGAATTGAAAATCTGTGTCCCCTTTTCTTCTTGATATAATATAAAATCCATGTCATCAGAATAATATTTACTTTTTTACAAATTACCCTATTCTAATGTTTGCATGCTTTGATGTTCAAGATAAGAATACATGTATTCCTCTTTTGAATTGAATGAAATTCAATACACTGTCAATTGGTCAATTACATTAACAAATTAAACTTTTAAATTTAAGGTCTCTGTGTTCTTGTGACATATTTTATCTATATAGATTTTTAGCTAAGTACTCATTTAACCGATATTATATGTAATTTTCCACATCACCATTCATAAAAAGTGTCAACAGGCAATACACTTGTTATTCTGGTTTATATTCAAGGTGATTAATGAAAGGCCGTAACATACAATTTTACCTAAATTTGTATTTAACGCTAGCCTTGTTTGTCTGCTTCGACTTTTTCCATATTTTAGGGTAATAAAATTCGATGATTTCTTTTTGGGGTATTTTAAAATCTACTACAAATTTCTGATCAACAAAATCCTAGTTATCAGACTTCAAAACATATTGGTGAAACGGGTATTTACCGGTGCTAACCATATAACTCATCCAAACGTCACAAAAAAAGTTATTTCTCAAAAATATTGAATTCCGAAGAAAATTCAAAACGAAAAGTATTTAATCAAATGGTAAAATCTCAAACACATTAAGCTAATAGATAATAACTGTCATACAAATGTATTTCTGACTTGGTACAGGCATTTTCTTATTTAGAAAATGGGGGATACCAGATGGTTTGTAAGCTAGCTAAACCTCTCAGGTGAATGCCATTCGCATCAAATGCAATTATATTGACAACGATGTGTGAAAAGTCAGAAATAGGGTTTACAGAAGTCAACTGGTATTCAAATCTTACTCACTTTAACAAAAACAAATATGTAAATAGTCAACACAAAGTCCGAGTGAGATAACTATTTTACATCCCAGCTGTTTCAGATTAGACGAAAAAACATTTACAATATCATAAAACCTAGTTTAGAACACCACATAACAGTTAAAATCTTTTTTTATATATTACTATATGATTTAGACCCTTATGACCCCCGAACACGATGAGTAGATATCAAACAATGTCAAACTCGCCCCACTTGCCAATCGGCCAATACTATATCGCCACTTTACAAAACAATCGCCCCACTCTTGTTTACCGACTCGCCCCACTTTTGAAAAAGTGTAAAATCAAATTGAATAATCAGTCTAACATCTCACTTATTAAGGAAAAAGGTTTAAACCCCAATGAATAAAGGTCTGCCAACTCACCTCACTTATAAAAAGATCTTGCTTCCTTTAAGTATGTTAAATAACTGTTAGTTCGTTTCAAGTCGTCCTGGAATAGTGTTTATGTGTCATGGCTTTGATATGCTAAAGGTCTTGAGTTCCCGCCAAAATGTTACAGAACAAAGGAAAGCATGCATAACAAAGAAACTCAAACTGGCGTGATCTGGTAGGACTGATCGGGCTCAGATCACCCCTGTCAGAACAAAGGAGCTGGGATGTAAACGTAATGAACATTCAAATGACATATAGTTTACAAGTGTTAACAAATCTTATGTACAGGTAATTAAACAAGGTGTATAGATGTGAACAAATTTAATGTGAAACCAGTGTCCATTACATTAAACTAATTGTAAACATGTTTTCTGTACACGGCGTTTGGTGTGAACACGGCCTAAGTTCTACTTAATTTTATGCTTTTTTGGATTAACAATGGCAATCAATTTACTGGACAAATTAATCAACCCGACGATGATGATTAAATAAAACAAAATAATCTAATGATTTCAATACACATTTATATTAAATCTATCAAAAATATTTAAAACGTCCGGCAAATCGGTTAGCGTTTTTGGTATTCGACATTCGGTCCTTCCGACTGTTAATCGGTTAACCATTGACACCACTACTTTAAACAGAAACACATGCAAACCCTCCCGGAATATTATAGTTCATACCGACAAATCTTTTCCCTAGCTCATAATGTTGCATGCTGAGCGATGGAGCATCAAATCCCGATTTCAAATTGTTTGGTTTGACCAAGCTTCGAATCGAAACCATGATTATACGTACTTCAGACGACTGCGCTTGAGCAAGACCATTAAAGCAGTTACAACCGTTTTATTCCATTTCTAAGGAACAACATGAAATTAAAAGACCTTGTTTCTTTATCAAAGGTTGTAAAAGGTTTACCGTGAAGGTATACAAAATGAACTGAGTTCAAACACTTAACAGCTCAAAACTTGTAGTTACAGCTACTAAACCACTCAACGTTCCCTCTTACACGGAACAAAAACGAAACGAACACGCGAATGGAATGGAATGAGAACGAACGAGTTGAATCAGTCAGAATCGTGTTTCTCCACTCATTTCATTCATAGAAGTCAAATCGTGTTTTTCCGCTCACAGTCGTGTGTGAACGAAACGAACGAAACGAACGAAACGATCAGTATATTCCGTGTAAACAAACATGTTCCGTTCAGAAACGATACTATCTCACCTGATTGGTTGTTTGGCGATTATGCTA
This sequence comes from Mytilus edulis, assembly GCA_019925275.1. Lineage (NCBI taxonomy): Eukaryota > Metazoa > Mollusca > Bivalvia > Mytilida > Mytilidae > Mytilus > Mytilus edulis. The sequence continues at coordinate 61,107,366 of CM034351.1, read as the reverse complement.
GTTTTCAAATTTCCAAATGAAACGAATGAATATACTAAAGTTAATCGGTATATTATACTACTCATTATATTTATTTATGAATAGTTTTATTCATTACATTATTTCGTTATTGCATTTAAAATAAAAGTAATAAGTCTGAAATTAATGTATAAAAAGACAAGTAACATAACAACATATTTAAATTATGAAAGGCTGACAAGATCAATCTAAATATCAAAATACCTTCTCTTCTTTTGCCGGCTTGTTATACGAGTTCTTAAAAAAAAATGCATATAACTTGTAAAAAAAAATGTACGCGAACATTCTTTATTTCATTATTCACATCTATTATTAAAGTTGTCATTTTTTCTATTTATTTTTGCTTAGGGATCTTCATATTAGTTAGTGAAATATACATCGTAAAAGACGTGAACAAATTTAAAGAGTATCTCAGAAACATAATTTAGTGACAGTCGCTCTCCCTAGTTAAAATAAATAGAAAATATTATATTAAGGTAGATCATAAGTAAATATTTTTGGAGACATAATTTTCTTATACTTAGCCAAAATGAAGATTTTACTATGCTCTTTTTAAAAATATAATAAAAAGTATGGGTCACCGTGCTATTTTTCAAGCTATGAGTCGTTGAAAATTGCCTAAATTTGGTTAGATTGTTCATGGAAAAACACATTTGTGTGTATAAAAAATATCTATGAGATAGAATTTTGAAATAAATTGTGAAAAGATAGGTTTTGTAATATATTTTAAGAAAATAAAAAGAAAAAATGGTGTCACCGAACTTGTTTTCTTGCTATAAGTAATAAGAAAAAAGAACAATATTTTTTGCTGGTTCTGTATACATGTATACTGACCATTGTATTAAAAGTACCCTGTTCGCGCAAAAGTCAATTGCTCCTGCTGATAATATCATAATATATATATCATACACCTATCTACACCTTTCGGTCCTTATAAATACTAGTCTTTTAATATTCGGTTTTGTGCAGTCCTGATGGTTAATCCAGAAAAGCGCGTCAGAAACATGAAATGTTAATGTGTTGCTTACAACTTTTTATTTATTTATAGAAAACACCATTTGCTATTTTGTATAGATCTGCATTGTTGGTTTGTTTTTGTATGTTGAGATGACCCTTTGTTTTAGTCACCTGTAATGGTAAGCCTAAAGTGTAATCCTAGGTAGAGACCTACAAATGTAGTTTCTGCAAATGTCTACTTGTCATAAAACAATACACCAAAAATCAATATCTTCAAGCATGAAGAAAAAAAGTCTGGAAAACTGATTTGCCGGACTTAGGGATGGACAGACGGACAGAGTGCAAACCTAAAGTCCCCCTTGACTTCGTCGATAGGGGACTAAAAAGACACCAAACAAAAACAACTATCCGTCAATACCATTTGATTCTTTTTAAAATTTTATCATGATTCGTCTAAAAGAAAATGAACATATTATCATCATGCACCAAATATTACTGTAAAATTCATAAAGCAAGAATGTTTACAGTTATTCGTCATGAAGGTACTTCTATAAATAGGGAAAAATCAATGGGCGTATTACACCTGCACTACCTGAACCGATTGTATTGACCTGTCCTGTATTTGCTACCTTTGTCAGATGAACCACTGGCACTGTTGTCTTTTGACAGTGTAGATTAAACTTATTGCACTGTACATATCCCACCAACAATATACATGTACACCATGTACACAGTTACAGTTCTTATTTCTGAACATGCCATGGTGCTGGCAATTGACCAGGGGAATTTCAGTAAGGGGGAAAGACACCAATGTTAATGCTTCTTTTTAGTATAAGCCCAGCTCCCTGAATTAGGAGCACCTCCATTTGAAGTTTTACCTCAATTTTAAAATTTAAAATTTAAAGTAAAAAAAGGAGAGAAGGTTCCATTTGATTTTGCTTTTATTCTTAAGCATGACAACATACATTAAAAGAGGGTTTATTTAATAGGATCTACATGTAAATATTAAAATAATAAGTTAAGAAGTAATAAAGAAACAGATTTTTAGTGAAATGTTTTATGTATATTCATGATCATATATAAATGTATATATACAAATCAAAATAAATTGTATTTAAAAAGCTTGTTTTGACACAATTAATAAATTTAAAAGGTTAAATCATATGTACAAGGTGACCAGGTGTATTTACAGCCTTGGTTTAACCCATACCACTACTACAGAATAAATAGGTCCATAGGAGAACCTAGTTGTTTAGGAAGAAATGATGATTTAATAATCGACACATGATAGAAATATTGAGTCAGAGTACTTAGTCTTGCAAATAATCTTCCAGTCTGAAATAATAAAAAAATAATTTTGATGTGGTATTCATATAACATTACAAAATGCTCCCTTTATTTGCTAAAATCTAAGCGCATTTAGTGTTATTATTGCATATATAATCAACATGAATTTGGACAAGTAAGATAAGAGTTTCGGACAAGTTGATTTTCCTGCAACTTGTCGGAAGGGACAAGTTAGAAAAAATTATTATGTATAGAGGCCTGATCCTTTGTATTTAAATGTAAGTATACTTTGATTCCACCGTCATGACCATGTCAGTGATATTGTTGATTTTTTCAAAACTACATCTAATCTTTTTTAATGGGAATATATGTGTATTTTTCATCAAATTGGGAAATTTAGATTAAACCATGCATTTGACTGAAACTTCAATTTACAGACCCCCTTCAAGAGTCAAAGCCTGCTTTGAAATAAGACTCAGTGGCAGATCCAGCCATTTTAAAAAGGGGTGTTCCCAACCCAGAGTAAAGGGGGTGTTCCAACTAATAGTATATATGCTCCCATTCGAATGCATTGATCCTCCACTCCAAAAAAAGGGGGGTCAAACCCCCGGACCCCCCCCCCCCCCTGGATCCGCCACTGCTGACTCCTTTTTGTCAGTGATGATACATAAATAGACCCGCAAATCTGCACATATAGTAAGTTTAGGCATGAAAAATGTATAAACTAGTGTTTTTCAGTTTGTATTATTTCAAAATTACTACTGAGACTGCACTGTTTGGGAAAAAGTTGTCTTTTTGGGAATAATTTTAAGCCATTTTTTTTCAAATTGGTATTCTTCTCCAGGGGAAAAAGCATGTATTCTCCATTAACTTAAGGCAAACAATTTCACTGCATGTATTTAGTCCAGGTAACAGTTTTTCACTAGAGACTTTTTGATGTGAATAGTGTGAAAGCATTGATCTTGACATTGGTGTTTTGTTTATATTACAGTCAAGAGCAGGAGCAGGACTATATTCATGCACAAGTAAAGAAAGTGAAGATTTCTTCTCTCAATTATAAAATGGTAAAGTACATGTAGGGCTATAAATCTGTCATTTCATACCGATAAGGCGACTGATGATATTACAACAAACAGATGTTTAAAACTCAAAATTAATAAACTTTAAAAGTTTTAGGAAAATGCACAGGCACATGTGGGGTTGACCCTCCCCCTTTTTCTTTAAATTTTTTTGTGTTTAACTTTTATTTTAGAAAATATTCTTTGAAGTTCTTTATCCTGCCTTTTAAATTTTTTTTGAAAACCCAAGTATGTCATGGTTAAATATGTTTTATTTTAAATATCTTTATCTTGCAATTTACTGATTTATCATGTTTATTGAACAATTTAATTTTGTAAAAAAAAAATCAAAAACACATATATGAACATGTGTATAAAGAAAAAAAAGATACATTTCTTAATTAGTATTGCGTATTTCATTTTTATCCCTTCTCGCAACAATTATAAACCTATAAATTGCAGTCTTTACCATGAACTTTACAATTTACAGGCCCGGACCTCAATTTTTGAAAATATTTAGTTAAGATTCTGTTGGCCTGTAGTCATGGTAGTTATGATTTTTACAGGCCCGAGAGCAATTTTACAAGCCAGGGCTGCTGGGCCTGTGGTTCAGCATGAAGACTGATATTGAGAGAGAAACCATGCGGTATCTTAGCTAGTCCAAATAATTCTAGCGATATCTGTGAACTAACATAATATAATTGATTTGACAGTTTAATTTGAAAATATGGTGTTTTCTAAGTGGTGCAGGAGATAATATAAAAAAGAAGATGTGGTATGATTGCTAATGAGACAACTATCCACAAAAGACCAAAATGACACAAACATTAACAACTATATGTCACCGTACGGCCTTCAACAATGAACAAAGCCCATACCGCATAGTCAGCTATCAAAGGCCCCGATAACACAATGTACATGTAAAACAATTCAAATGAGAAAACTAACGGCCTTATTTATGTAAAAAATGTGCAACATGTTTTACCATTTTTATTTCACGTGCAGCCGTGAAAAGGTCAGTTATTCACTGTGTTTCGTGAAATTGGTAAAAAGATTTTCTTCCGTGCAGGTATAAAATTGAGAATGGAAATGGGGAATGTGCCAAAGAGACAACAACCCGACCATAGAAAAAAACAACAGCAGAAGGTCACCAACAGGTCTTCAATGTAGCGAGAAATTCCCGCACCCGGAGGCGTCCTTCAACTGGCCCCTCAACAAATATATACTAGTTCAGTGATAATGAACGCCATACTAATTTCCAAATTGTACACAAGAAACTAAAATTAAAATAATACAAGACTAAAAAAGGCCAGAGGCTCCTGACTTGGGACAGGCGCAAAAATGCGGCGGGGTTAAACATGTTGTGAGGTCTCAACCCTCCCCCTATACCTCTAGCCAATGTAGAAAAGTAAACGCATAACAATACGCACATTGAAATTCAGTTCAAGAGAAGTCCGAGTCTGATGTCAGAAGATGTAACCAAAGAAAATAAACAAAATGACAATAATACATAAATAATCCCTATTTACACCGCTCTTTCATATGTTGCTATTATGGTGATAAGATACACATGGTACGTCACTTTGTATAAAAGTTATTACAGACCCCTCCCCCTTTCACGAGTAACTTCTACAATAGAACTTACCGAATTAGAAACAGACGAATTGATTGTTTAGTTGTTTTTGTTGGTGTCTTCTTTCCAATTCTCGCTGAATTTGAACAGACGACAGTTTTTCTTTATGCAGATTGACAATAATACTGCGAACACTTGACGATAGACGAGTAACCTGGACAGCCATCACTATATTATTGTTAGACGTAAATTCCTTCCCTATTAAACTTGAAATAGTGTGTATGTTCACAATTTGTTAAAATGAATAAACTATCATGGTCGTTGACGTTGTGGTGGTCGTCGGTTTTTTTGATGAAGAAAATACATGTGATGATGTGATTGTAAAATACGAAATTTGACTGTGAAACGAACCAAATTATATTTCGCTTTAGAATGATATAATCGTTCACACACGCTGTAAACGTTCTAATACGAAATGATTAGCTTCACGCGTTTACCAAACAACACGCTTGATATCATTCTATGTAGTGTACGATTAGACGGAATGGAACACTGAATGTAACACGGAATGAACTCAAACGAAATGAACGAAATGAATGAAATGAATGAAATGAATGAAATGAATGAAATGAATGACACGGAAACGGAATGAACGAAACACGCAAACGGAACGAATGAAAAACGGAGCGAAAACGGAAAAAACGGGAAACTTGAGTGGTTCAGTAGCTGTATCTTCTAAGCGGTATGAAATGGTTTACACACAAATCTCCCATGAGGTAGAAAATGGCATACATTCAAATCTTAAATAATGGTACGAAATATAAATATTATGAGGTACGAAATGGATACTAGTACATATAACAATGGTTAGGGTACAAAATTACTATCAGTCAAAACAAACAGTCCTTATGATACAGCATTTATAAAATTGCAATCTTGATTATGTCATTCAAGAATAAATTTAAACATTTTCTGATAGGTTGTGCAATATTTTGAACCTTTTCTTACCATATTCAAAATAAATTTGGGGTTATTTAGAAAAGGTTTCGATAAAATTGTAAGCTTGTTTTTGTAGCCAATAAGGTGGTTTTCAAGAGTAAAACCTTCTATATATCTTGTTCATTCTGTTGAAAGATATAATATCTGTTAATTGTCCATGTTGTACTAAAAAAAAGGCATTTTCTTAAGCCTCGGTCACACCTTACCGGATAGCTCGAACGGACGCCTAACGAATAATTTTTTTTTCAATCCGTTCATGTCCGTTATACGTCCGTCCATATCCGTTGCATGTCCGTTAAGCGTACGTTTTATCCGTCGACGTCCGTTCTGTCCGGTGGAAAATTTTGAGCATGTTCAAAACTTTGTACGGACGTCCAACGGATAAAATGTCCGTTGAACGTCCGTTTTTCGTCCGTTTTGTACGGTACTCGTCCGTTTCGTTTCCGTTTTGTATCCGTTACGTGTCCGTTATACATCCGTTGGAGGTATGGAAGATAAATTCACCAACGGACTTCTACCGGACGTTTAACGGATAAAACGGATGATGAACGGATCTGACACGGATAAATGCCAATTGAAAATGTCGCGTAAGAAATGCCAATTATTGGTATGTCAGATGTCTTAAGGTTCATGAATTCTTATTATTCATAATCGATCTTAAGAGTATAGGCACGTCTTCACAATCGAGCAGTTCTTATTCAGGCCAGACACTGCCCTTTGGTGGCATTTTGAAGAATAAACCAAAACCTGTTACACAGAAACATTTTGAATATATATGCGATTTACATGTGTTATTATTGTCGCTTTTGATTTTTCCGTATATCTTGTTCATCCGTTTTATCCAGTACGCTTCCGTTAGGTATCCGTTTTATGCGGTACTCGTCCGTTGGATGTACGTTCGACATCAGTTCTGTCCGGTACGTGTCCGTTTCTCGTACGTTGCATATCCGGTGTGTGTCCGTTATGCATCCGTTACACGTCCGTTTTATTCGGTCAGTACATCAACGGACTCCCAACGGATAACAATTTTGTCAACGAACAACTTTTATTTTCATCCGTTAGACGTCCGTTCGTGCTATCCGGTAAGGTGTGACCGAGGCTTTAGCCAATGAAATCAGAAATCCTTCAAATGTAGTTCCTGAAAAAGGCGGACGACATAAATCCTAGGACGGATAGACTGAAGGACGGATGGATGACTAATAGGCGGACGGATAAATCGACATATGGATCCAAATGTAATTCATTTATAAAAAAACCTTCGGGCATTGACTATTTCTCGTGCTTAACAACTGGAGTAATCATTGGAATAAACGAAACAAAACACAACTAAAAACAAAAAACAAAAACAACAGAAGTTTAATCTTTAATTATACATCGGTTACATCAGACGTGAATATAGATAATAATACTCCCTTAACTTGAAACTGTGAATCGTCGAAGTTTACATGTGTTCCCTATGGCCATGTTATAACAGGGGACCTCAATATCGTCCAAGACAGAAAGGTTAAAAACAGTGTCGTCAAGTCACCTAAGATGCTCTTTCCTCGTTTTGTAAAAAGTGGTGTAAACGGGAAAAATCTGATAAAAAATCTCTTGATTCTTATTTAAATAAATGTATGAATGTGGTAGATAAGAGAATATCACATTTTGAATATAATTTAGAAGTAAACAATAGAGTGCATAATACATATATTTACAGAAATAGAAATAAACTTCAAGAACTTTCAAAGCGGTTTGTGTTTGTACCGGCCGACAAAGCAGCTAACAATGTGGTGGTGGTATGCCGTAAATACTACACGGACGTTCTTAAGAATGAAATTTTAAATTCAACTACATTCAAGTCCATCCGATCCACAGAGAGTCATATAGTTAACAAACATATCAAAACCACATCAAAGCTCTTGGTTTCTTCTGAACATTTGAAGGTTCCTACTATGTATTGGCTACCTAAACTACACAATAAAGCATTTAAATATCGTTTTATCTCGGACTCTAGTAAGTGTTCTACAACTTATCTTTCAGTGCTTTTAACAAGTTCATTAACTACTATTAAAGAACTTATCATAAACTATTGTAATAAAGCATATGAACATAGTGGTATAAATTGTTTTTGGATTGTAAATAGTTCTTTTGATATTTTAGATAAATTACGTGCTTTTGATGGTCCTTTTGATTCTGTGGACAGTTTTGATTTTTCTACTCTTAACACTACACTTTCACACCATCTTATTAATCAAAAGTTTTCCTATTTAATTAAATGGTCGTTTGTTAAAGCTGAATGCAAATATATTTTCTGCAACTCATTTAAAGCCTTCTTCTGTAATAAGAAAGGTAAATACGCTAGATATACTTACTTGAAGTGTGATGCGATGATTAAAGCTGTTAATTTTCTCCTTGATAATATTTATGTACGTTTCGGCAACAAAGTTTATCGACAAGTTGTAGGTATCCCCATAGGCACTAATTGTGCCCCTTTAATAGCAGACTTGTTGTTGTACTGTTACGAATCACAGTTTATGACTAAACTCAGTAAAGACCCATCGAAATTGCATTTAATTGGTAGATTCAACAACACTTACCGTTATCTTGATGACATTTTTTCGTTAAATAATCAAGAATTTTCTCAATATACTGCTGAAATTTACCCCAAGGAACTTACTCTAAATAAATCAAACGTATACAGTAATAACGGTCCTTTTCTGGATTAAGATATTTCGGTTTTAAACGGGAAACTCCATACTAAAATTTACGACAACAGGGACGATTTTTCGTTCCCTATTGTTAATTTTCCATTTTTAATTGGTGAGTTTCTTTTGGCACCATCTTACGGTGTTTATATGTTATAGCTCGTTCGTAATGCCCGTGTCTGTTGTGACGTTTTTGATTTTAACGAACGCAATCTATTGCACTCGTAAACTGGTTAATTATTAAACCAGGGATATTGTTACCATAAATTACTGAAAACCTTTACGAAATTTTTTCATAGATATAAAGATTTGGTTTTGAAGTTTGGTTGTACCTGTAGAAAACGTATTTCAAACGGGATAGCACATCCTCATCTTTACGGAAATGTTGTTAACTGTGCCCGGAAATTTAGAAATGATTCTTGTTAACTTATCGATCCTTTAAATAAACTTATTCTTAAAGGTTACCAATTCAACACTGTAATAAGATCATTGAATATTGTTTTTACTGGTATAAATATTGATTTTGTTATCAGTAAATTAAAAGCAAACTAAATATTACTAGTATGTTATATACATATACACATTCATGGACCTACAATCTGTCGATAAATGTAACTTGGCATTGCACAAGGTCATGTTTTTCTCTGACTGTTTATGACGTCTTTACACTAAGTCCATTGGATGTTGGATGCGTACAGATTGATAGTTTAGTTTTAGATGCATGATTTTTTTATTAGTTGTTAGTGGCTTTGAACTAGCTGTCAGATAAATGCGAGTACTCTCAGATCTGTTCCTACTGTCTTTTTGTTGTCGTGATGTACAAATACCCGGCCACGTCTACTTGTATTTTGTTCGATCTGATGAGTTAAGCCTTTTTCGACTGATTTTTATAGTTCGTTTCTATGTTGTACTGTTCTACCACTGTTTCAGGTTGAGATGCGGGTTGGGATCCCGCTAACATGTTTAAACCCGCCACATTATTTATGTATGAGCCTGTCCCAAGTCAGGAGCCTGCAATTCAGTGGTTGTCGTTTGTTTATGTGTTACATATTTGTTTTTCGTTCATTTTTGTTAATATAAATAAGGCCGTTAGTTTTCTCGTTTGTATTGTTTTACATTGTCATATCGGGGCCTTTTATAGCTGACTATACGGTATGGGCTTTGCTCATTGTTGAAGGCCGTACGGTGACCTATAGTTGTAAAGGTATGTGTCATTTTGGTCTCTTGTGGACAGTTGTCTCATTGGCAATCATAACACATCTTCTTTTTTATAAGTATATTTATTAAAAATAGGAAAAAAGTAAAGGTTTTATCGTGTTGTTATGATTTATTATAAACATTTTATCCACAGCAGTCAAATACATATAAAAGAGTCACAGCGATCATTGTTTAAAATTAAATCTTGTGGATTCATATTATTTTTTGGATACCACTTTTGTTCGTTTCATGGATATAGATTGACAACACATATAAATATTCACCAAGTCTACATTAAATGCAAACTTTGGCAAAACTTAGAATCGTGTATCAATCCACGAAAATTGATGCACTAAAAAAAAGAGGAATCCACAGTTGCATGTAGTCAACACAAATAATTGACCTTTCATATAACACATCGATCAATATCAATAATCACAAACTAAGTTGTTTACTTTCTGAACAAAATGAATATAAAATATAATTTCGACATTTTTTTTATTTAACTTAAGGTAGATCACAAGTATATATTTTTTGAGACAGAATTTTTTTATAATTTTCCAAAATGAAGATTTTACTATGCTCTTTTCAAAAATTTAATAAAAAGTATGGGTCACCGTGCTATTTTTCAAGCTATGAGTCATTGAAAATTGCTAAAATAAAAAGAAAACATGGTGTCACCGAACTTGTTTTCTTGCTACAAGTAAAAATAAAAAAAATCCCTATTAGCCCAGTATAAATTTTGCACTAAAAGAGTTATCTCCCCTTAAAAGGCTGATTTGAAAAAAAATGATTTTAAAACCAAACAAAATGATGTTTGTTAAAGTATTTTGTATAATACAATTAATAAACAAGTTTTCTTTAAATAGAAAAAAAAACCAGTCTAACCATTGAAATGCAAATCTGTCTCTAAATTTGCAGATTTAGGCAAATAACTTGACCGATTTTGTACTGTGATTTCAAAATCCAAGATGGCGGTATACTATGAATCTACCTTAATATATTTAAGATATTTATGTAGTTGTTGACAATTAAATTAATCAAGCATTGCATCTACATTATCCTTTATTATTTATTTCTAGCATAGCCGTCATGAGGAATATAGTGTGTGTGAGAGTAACTATCAACAATTTGGTAGGTAAAATAATGGAGGAAACAAATTTAAATTAATAGCTAGCTTAGGGTTGATATTGTCTGCAAATGAAAAAATAACTGGAAACATAATGAACATATCAACAGAAAATGGGCATCATAGGATCTACCAAATAGCTAACTGTACCTTGCCTAAAGTTAAAACAATGTTTTTCTTTATAATTTGGTTATTTGTGGACTTGAAATTAACAAACTTATGTATTACTTAAAACACGTTATAACCAAAATTATGACTTCCCAGATTTACCCTTTAGACACAGAGACTCCAGCAGCGGTTCATTGTCCGCGTTACATGCAATATTAATGACAAATTATACTAACTGGCCTTATATCAACACACACGAAATCGAACAAATGAAAGATAGACATCGGATGTTAGAGAGATAAAAAGTAAAATCTTAAACAAAACAACAAAAACTCTTTCCCTGAAGTTGTTTCAACTCAATCTGAACTTTATATTTTAATCGCTTAATATATGTAATAGCTAACGGCATATTATGAGAAATTATAGCTAACCAGTATGTACTAAGTTGAAACCCTACTACATAATTTCTGTATTAGCCTATAGAAACAATATTTTTAATTGTAAGTTGAAATCAAGGCAAGATTCAGTAATACCAACAGCAGGGTTGTAATTGTTATAATTCGATCCTCGCACGCTAAGTCAAGTGCATGCCATGTGTGAATTACCGTTCATCGATTTGACCGTCAACCCTCCATTACTGTCAAATGACAAATCATATAATTTCAAATTCAAACGATTATTCTGGTAATAACCAAGGAATTGTTTAATAAAAAACATGCTTTATTCTGTCAATTGTTGCTTTAAATGTTTTAACAAGTTAGTTAAAATTGATGTAGAAAGTGTTCATTAACAAGTAACATGTACGGTTTTGAAAAGGTGTCCGCTCTTGAACCATACGTACAAGTATATGCACAAAAAGATATGTAACTCTCATACTTAAATAGCCACGTCTTTCCATATCATATGATACAGGAAAGTGCATGCTTGAAAGCTGTTAAGAAGGCCGTTTCTGTGTGTGTTACGTTTCGGTGTTATGTCGTTGTTCTCCTCTTATATTTAATGCGTTTCCCTCGGTTTTAGTTTGTTACCCCGATTTTGTTTTTTGTCCATGGATTTATGAGTTTTGAACAGCGGTATACTACTGTTGCCTTTATTAAACGTGTTCAAAAATTAGTGATTTAAGGGTAGTTTATTTCGTTTTTATTCGTTCACAATCCTATTTGCAAAAACAACAAATCGTGTCGTTATCTGTGAGTTAAAAAATTGCATGATGTGATATGAATGCAAATGAGACAACTTATCACAAAATAAGGTAACAGTTAATAACAATATTCTGAAGTATGTATCTCAACAATTAACAAAACTAACCACATAGCGAGCTATGAAAGGCTTCAACAAAAAAAAAGTACAATAATTCAAACAAAAACTATTAGTCTATCTCTATATTTTACTACAGTACATTGATATGATTATTATGAAGTTATAAAACTAAACAACTCAAAGACCAAAACGCCTCAAGGTGATGTTCGATGATTTTCTTCTGCAATTATTATTTTTGCAAACTCAAGTTGCTTCGCCAACATTTTTGCATCATCACCTATGAAAGACAGAATACCTATATACAAATGAATTTATATAGTTGGTTTTACAAATAAGAATAAATAATTGCTTTTATCTTGCCTTCATTTTGTTTTTTATTTACCCTTGATTATCCTTTAATTGGGGTACTACAAGTAGTTATTATCTAATAGCTTGATAGGGCGGTAACTTGTAGAATGAGTTAAACCAGTGATGGGGTAATTGAAAATGTAATTATAAGTGTAATGCATTACAATTTTCGATGTAATTAAATGTAATGTATATTTGGGTATTTTTAAAATTACATGTAATGGTAATTTTATTAATTATAATGAAAAGCATGTAATGGTGAATTACTTCTGAATTATATTTCAATCACATGTACTTTTATGCTGGTAAAGAAATTTTGTTAATATACATTTTATCTATTTGACATACAGAAATGTTTGCTTAATAGTCTAATAACTTAAACAAAATTCAGTTTTAAGAAATATCTTCATCTAAATAGATTGATACCATGTATATAAATACCATCAATACAGGTATGCATGGTTAAACAATACTGTAAATCTTTTATAGACAGTTAATTTAGAATGTTTAAATCACTGCACACAATCATTTTCTCAAATTATTAATCAAAAACGAATATAGAAATAAAAATAATCAGCTGTAAAAACAAATAGCAAATAATCAGACTAAATGTGTCATAAAACAGCCTAGGGGCAATGCCACTATTACATTTTTTTAATTTTTTTTATCTAACAATATTGCTAATATTCAAACTTTATACATTGTTTGTACTAAAAAATATATTCAATCTAGTGATAAGCGTACTTTTAAATAATTGTAAAGTATAGAATCATGGATAAATTTGTAAGTTATTTATAATATATATCTTTATTTTATGTTAAATTAAATTAAATAGCTTCATTTCTGAGTTGCCCCTTACTGTAATGGCAAGTTAATAGGAACACATTCTGTCTTCTATCAACAGATATTATGATCAAACAATACCTGCCACATCAGCTCCTGTCAACACAAAGCGTTCAGACAAGAGATGCAGAATTGATGAAAAAACATTGATTTGTGTATGTATCACATTTAGTGTCTCTTTTTAAAAAAAATTACTAATGATGACCAAATGCAATGTAATGCTATAACTATGTAAGCTTACTAGATTATTTTACACATGCAATATATGGATGATTTATTGTTTAAAAAAAGTAATGATGAAAAGTAATCGTAATTTAATTAATTATATTTCAAAAACTGTGTAATTTGTAATTTGTGTAATTGATCGTTTTTTGCAATGTAATGTGTAATTTTATCAATTACATTCCAATACAATTGACCCCAAGTCTGAATTAAACTGATGGTGATACGATTGTCAATATGTGGTAATTGTGTGTTTTATGTTTAAGAATTCGAACCCGTATTCAAATTATATACATTGTAACAATACACAATTTAAACACAATGAACGGCTAAGATGCATTTGGATCAATGATACCTTCATATGATCTCGTTATGTCTTATTGCTTTTGTTTGATTTCGTTAGTACATGTATGCTGTCATATTTACTCGTCCAAGAAGCTTGAAAGTGAATGCTATTAATACATTGTATTACCATTTTTTGATTCTTTAGAACATCGACAGCATCGACAAGAACGTTGTGTAGAATACTTGATCAAAGTTATGATTCTCCATGGAAAATTGAGCGGCGAAGGTATTTTATCTTCATAATCAATAATTACTGAATGTCGATTATAGCGCCATTTCTGCTCGGACTTTTGTTGGATTGCATTAAACCGTGCACTGAAATAGAAAAAAGTAAAATCACAAAAATACTGAACTCAGAGGAAAATCTAATCGGAAAGTCCATAATCACATGGCAAAGTCAAATGATAAAACTCATAAAAAACGAACGGACTATTCCGTTTTGTAAATAAAATGCATTTCAAATGCTTAAACCTGAGAGTTCTAATAAAACTGGCACTTTAATGGATATACATGACGCTGGGTAAAGAAGATCTTTTCCTAAGGATAGTTGTCTGAATTACTAGTATGGCAAACTGTTAAAAATATGACAGTTATACCTATCGCGATAACTCATTCATAACTTTTAAGTTTCCTAAAAATTAAAAAAATAGTAATTCCTAATACATTATGACTATTCGGCTGTATTACTCAAGTTCAGTTTTATAATTTGTAAGTCCTTTCATATAAATTGAATCTGTCAACATAAAATTGAGAATGGAAATGGGGAATGTGTCAAAGAGACAACAACCCGACCAAATAAAAAACAACAGCAGATGGTCACCAACAGGTCTTCAATGTAGCGAGAAATTCCCGCACCCGGAGGCGTCCTTCAGCTGGCCCCTAAACAAATATATACTAGTCCAGTGATAATGAACGCCATACTAATTTCCAAATTGTACACAAGAAACTAAAATTAAAATAATACAACACTAACAAAGGCCAGAGGCTCCTGACTTGGGACAGGCGCAAAAATGCGGCGGGGTTTAACATGTTTGTGAGATCTCAACCCTCCCCCTATACCTCTAACCAATGTAGAAAAGTAAATGCATGAAAATACCATATCACTAATACAAGGAAATTGAAAAACCGAAAGATAATTAAAATTTATCAATTTGTTACTGTAAAATACATTGTCATGTGTGACAAAGAGATGACTGAGTTATATAAATATTCATGTGTAGTTTTGCAGGACCAGCTAGATAATCTTTTCGTATATAAAATATAGCGTTTGTATACGTGATAACAGTACGTTGCAAATTATAAACAATGAATCCCAAATGTATAAAATGAAGATGTATTGGTTTATGATTTTTTTAAACGTTTTGCTGGATTGTGTGGATTAATATATTACATGTACTATTTTAGTATTTACACTTCAGCTGTATAATACACAACATAAGTAAATATAATAGCACTGAGTATCAATAATTATCTATATCATTATTCAATACTTGATTATCGAATACAGTTAAAATGTTAATATTTACCCAAACATTGCTATGACAATATTCAATAACAACCAGTTTGTCAACATCATATAAACAGCAGCAATTACTGGTGTTATCCAATCTCCTGTTGGACATCTTTCAACTGACGGATCATTTTGCCATAGTGTTGCATTATCGGAGCAACTGAATGAATCAGACGCTTGAGATGAACATATATGAAATTTTAATGACAGAATAAAGAGTAGTAATGACAAATAGAAAACAAGAGGCAAAACAAATGTTTTGTTTCCTTTATATTAAACTAATTGTCAAACGCTATTCTTATTTAAGAAAAGCTCGTTGTTAACATAATTTTCCTTTTTTGTAATGTTTATGTTCAACAAAGAAGGAAAACGTTATTTATATGCAACCGTTTATAAATATATTTTTCTTTAAAACAGTACTTATTAAGTCATCATATTGGCATACATACAAATATTGACTATGGGTTTTATTGTGTCAAAGTC
Source organism: Mytilus edulis (assembly GCA_019925275.1). Classification (NCBI taxonomy): domain Eukaryota; kingdom Metazoa; phylum Mollusca; class Bivalvia; order Mytilida; family Mytilidae; genus Mytilus; species Mytilus edulis. The sequence goes on along the minus strand of CM034351.1, from coordinate 61,091,342 downwards.
ATAATAGTGACTACTTCGTTAAAAGCGATTATAATATCTGATGACGGACAATGAATTATGAAACAAAAGTCGGACGCACTAAACTGATAAAACCTTTTCATTTTGTCACTAAACTCTGATTTCTTTTTTTTGTATTTTATTAAGCCAAACTTCGAAAAGATAAACATTTTGTGTATTTAAGTCCTGTTTGTCTAATTATTGTAATGTATTACTTTTTATTCGGAACAACACTGCAATAGTTCTCAATAAAGCACTGATTTCACCAACAAAAGATTTTTTTTGCATTTCTTCGGAAAAACATTTACACGCTAGAAATATTTAACACATCTATTAGAAAATAATTACGAGTATTTATTTGCACGGAATGAACGGCGCTACACAAAAGGTATTTTATTGAATAATCTAAAACAATTTCACATTTAACTTCTCAATTGAAAAATAATGCATAATCATTCAGTATATAAATAAATAAATAAAAACCTTCCAATGTGTCTAAATACAATTCTCCATAAACCTGCCAGTATGGAATCTTAATGATTTTAAATATTTGCCAGAACTCAACTTGGTGGTTTGGATAAACATTGGCATGGTAAGCGACACCCGCAGCAAATATAAGGATTGTCAGTATAACCAAATATTTGAGCAAATCTACAAGCTAAAAAGAAATAAACATTAATCTATTAATTAATCAATAAATCATTAAACAAAAATTTAAATTTCACGTTATATTAAAAGATTTCTATTACCAGTGATTACTCTATCAAATGGTATGGATAGTTCTCCCCTTCGTATTGCAATAACTTAGTGTTTTGACTATACTTTTGATATATGTTTATAAATGATTTCAAGCGTATCTCGCTAGTTTCTTGATCTACTTATAGTCCAGTCAATCTAGCATAAATTTGACCCTAACCTAAAAATAATTGCAACAGAATATTTTAAAGTTTAAATCTTTAGCATTATACCCCAAACATACACAGAGAAGACCCATAATATATAACTTGAGAAAAACTTAAAAATCACGATTTTAAATTCCTATGTAGATTTGCATTACAAAAGGGAGATAATTCTGCAAAAAGGGCAGACATATCAATAAAAATTGATAAAAATTTATATTTTACCGTTTCAATTCAACAGAATGTATTGATTCTTGATATTTTAGAGAATAACAAACAACTCTTTCTTATTTTGTACTGTTATACCACTGTCCCAGGTTAGGGGATGGTTGGGAGCATGCTAACATGTTTAACCACGCCACATTTTTTATGTATGTGGCTGTTGCAAGTCAGAAGCCTATAATTCAATGGTTGTCTAAGTGTTAAAAATTTGTTTTTCGTTCATTTTTTTTATACAAATAAGGCCGTTAGATTTCTCGTTTGAATTGTTTTACATTGTCATGTCGGGGCCTTTATTAGCTGACTATGCCGTATGGGCTTTGTACATTGTTGAAGGCCGTACGGTGAGCCTATATTTATTAATGTCTGTGTCATTTTGGTCTCTTGTGGACAGTTGTCCATTGGTAATCATACCACATCTTCTTTTTTTTTGTATACTACATTTTATAAAAGTGTTTTCATATCTTTTATCAAGCTACAATCTAAATTTCGAAATTCATTAGTTGAAAATTTATTGAATTTTTCAACATGTCAAGGTAAAAAATCTCAAATTTGATAAAAATAATTAAACCTATATTCTTCTTTTTGTAGCTGAAAGTTTCTGTAAACAAGGAAGATGCTGAACAAATATAATAAACAGATATAAGCAATACCTAATTGTCACATTATTTTTTTCTTCAAAATAGTCACAAAAGACACAAATTTGCAATTTTATTAATGAAAAATGCACATTTTTTTTTTAAATATACCCATAACACTTCGGTTTTGTACATTTCATGAGCAGAAGACTATATAATATAGTAAAATACGAACTTATAACCCCATCAAAGTATTACAAAAATTAAAAAAAAATCAATCTAAAACTGACAAAAAAAGAATTATTTTTGGGGAGTTATCTCCCCTTCTAATGTAAATTTCCTGAGGAAATTAAAAATGCTGATTTAGAGTTTTCCTCAAGATAGATTTATCGGACTTTTTTTCTGTGTATATATTTAAGGTTTTAATGCTATAGATTAAAACTTAACAGTTGTTATATTTTTCATGGGTTTAATTTCAAGTGATAAATGTAACTTGGCTACACAAAGGGATGTTAATCGTATGTTATCATAATTTTAACCGATGGACATATATAGAACTGCAATATTTATGTGAAGAAAAAATAATTTTAAAAGTGAAGCTTTTCTTAGCTTCCAGTACTTATGTGTTACATTTCGTTATTAAAAATACATAACAATGACAAATCAACAATTCAAAAATGTTGATATTCTAAAAATTTCAAACCTTCAAGATGTATACTTGTGTATTGATAAATATGGTTTAATAATTGAAACATGAACCACAAAGGTAAAATAATGTACGCACATCGCGTTAAAGTATTGTACACTCCATTGAATCGGTGTCATTATTTGCATATCACTTACACGATTAATTTACCATATTAAGTCATATATGCATGGATTATATTTTTTATCGCTACTTATAATAATATTCAAGAAAATAACCAAAAACTTCAAAATTTTCTTCAAATTACTTATTCAGGGGTAGCGACCCAACAACAGGTTGTCCAACTTTTCTGAAAATTTCTTGGCAGATAGATTCTAACCCAATGAACAATTTGATCTCGTCAGATTAGCTCTTAATATTCTTTGGTATCAGTTATGACCTCAAAATTGCATTTTACCCTATGTACTATTTTTTTTGCGATGTCGTCCATCTCATTTCGTAGGTGGGGTCATCGGAATTTTTTTTAAAACAAGATACCTCAATGATTATTCAGGACAAGTTTGGATAAATGTGTCCTAGTAGCTTCAGAGGAGAGGATGTTTGTTAAAGATTACAAAAAATGATGACTTAGCTAGATATATTCATATAAATATTAAAAAAAAGAAAATTAGGAAAAATAACAAATAAGAAAACGCTACAAAATTTAAGACTCAGCAACTATCAGATAAAGTACGACCTTAAATAATAACCAAACCTCATACCTTGAATATTAGTACCTCCAAACAAAACAAAACATTATGTACAAAACATATGCGAAGAACGAACTGTATAATCAGTAGGGATGATATGTAGCTTTTGGTTCAAAAGTTTTCCTAACAATATGAATATCAGAAATTGGTTTCATATGAAATCAAATAGGATCGAACAATGTAAACTTATGACAAATCGATAGTTTGTGGTCTCCAAAAAAATCATCATAAGTTTCAATAGAACAAAGAAATTGTTCGCAAACTTACCATTTCTTTCACCATAATTATCATTATACCAAAGGTTTTAAACAGCAAAAGCAAGTTAAGCAACCGAAGGAACATAATAAACAATGATATACTGTAGATTCGTCTAGTATGTACTATCGAAATTGAGTCAAAGCTATGAATGCTAAATCCCACTATATACAAGATTGAGCACAACACATCCAAAACGTTCCAAATGTTAAATAGATGGAGAATAATTCTCTGATGCGACCAGATGCAATGCTTTTCCGTTCGAAACTGTAAAAAAAAGTTACATGGTATATATCAAAATATATGTCTTCCCAACAATTCTTGATAATTTTCATGAGCTTTAGAACTATAAATAATTAATCATAGAATAAGTCCCAAGATAAAAAAAAAGTTGTACAAACTAGAGATAGAGGATACAACAGATAGAGTTAAGTCGGTATCATATCTTGACTTACATCTAGAAAATGACAATGAGGGTCGATTGAAAACAAAACGTTACGACTATGAGATGATTTCAGCTTTCCAATGTGAACTTTCCATTTTTAAGTAGCAACATTCCAACAGCACCTGCATACGGTGTGAAATATCTCCCAATGGATCCAATATTCCCGACCTTGTATTTTCTATCATGATTCTCTTGATAGAGGGTTGTTGCTGACAAGGAAGCTATTAAATCAAGAGTTGCAAATGGTGAAGTTGAAATCATCTCTTCGTACATTTTATGGACGCCATCACGAGTTGGATGACCGTTATGGAAAAACCGTTTCACAAATGATATCGGATTTGTTCCTTACGTCGTAACTACAATCCCCTTCACTTTCATAAATGTGACCTACCGAATTAGACTACTTACCGAATTTGTTATCACATAAGCAACACGACGGGTGCCACATGTGGAGCAGGATCTGCTTACCCTTCCGGAGCATCTAGGATCATTCCTAGTTTTTGGTGGGGTTCGTGTTGTTTATTCTTTAGTTTTCTATGTTATGTCACGTGTACTATTGTTTGTCTTTTTGTCCTTTTAATGTTAGCCATGGCGTTTTCAGTTCATTTTCGATTTATGAGTTTGACTGTCCCTCTGCATGCTCTGGTATCTTTCGTCCTTCTTTTATACTATTTTGGATGCTGTCGCAATTGTGTAAAACAAAAAACAAACCAAAACGTTCAAATACGACACTTAAGTTTACCTTTTTTTCGATTGTTTGATGATCAATGAAATCAGCCAAAGCAACACTTTTTAAAAGTATATACACGCCGCATAAATTTAAAGATGTAAATACACAATAAACAAACATCATTAAATGAAAGATGTTAATGATCTACCATAACATGCAATTTAAATTAAAACATGTGTATAGTCTCACCATGCTCCAGATTTCCTCCAGAAAATCTCCCGACATGTAAATGAAAACCAAGCCTTCTAATAGAGATATTGAACCGTTATCAAGGTTTCCAATGAGAAAGTAGCTGAACATGGTTAAAGCAGTTATAAAAATTACCTAAAAAAAAACTAACTGATTTAACAATATAGATATCAATTTGCATTGAATAGTGCACCAAACAATTCTTGTTAAGTTATACAACGTGTTCGTCAAGATAATTTTGCACCTTGTATATGAACAGTGTGTTGAAAATAAAAGCAAAAACACAATGAATCATAAATCATATATACTTTGAGCAGTAAATATGCAAGTTCATTTATACAATTGATATTGATGCGAAAAACGTAATCTTGTAAATTATGTTGAAATTATCATTTTATTAGAATAGAAAATTAGTTTGTATAACCATTGTATCATTGTATATATTGTCTATATTCAATACAAGAATAAAACTATTAGTGAATCAATGATGCGCATATACTAAGCATGAATAGGGACAAAGGATATTAATAGAGAATAATCACATTTCCAATGAAATCAACAGTTAATATTTTGTGTGTGGCTATCTGTCACATATTGACTTTACTTTGCTTAAAAATATCATGCACACTACAGAGGAGAACACACTAACAAAACAAAAACATTGCGTATTTCAAGCAATAGGCTGTTGACCAATATACTTGGTTGGAATGTTAAATGACACTGGGCAATCAAGTTATATCAAATAACTACACACATTTATCTGCAACACTGCAGAGGCGAATGAGTGCCATACATGATGTTTTTTTATACTTTTTCTTATGTATGTGTTATAATGCCAAACCTTACTAAATAAAGCATGTCTTTGAGATACAACGCAGTTTTGTATCGCATTAAACTCGCATTAGCGTTATAACGCTTGCGTTTTCGAATGAACGCATACATTTTTACTTCAATTAGTATCTTAGTTTTGTATATGTTATGATCAAACACTTCATCTGAAAAATACTTTACATTTATGATATACCATTTTGGAATAGGCAGCATTTGCATGTGCGTCAATCATTTAAATATGGTATTTATTTAGTAACAATAAGGACTATGATAACATAATTCATTTCATTAGTATGATAGATATGCATAACAGTAAACGCATACTTTAATTATACACAAATTAAGATTTTTTTTTTCATCTGCAAATTTAACACCATAAAAAATATGTTATTCATGGTATCAGTAATTTTAATTGAAAGACAGATATTTTCCAATTTTTAATTTTACAGGAAGTGGAGAAAAAGGTAAGAACAACATCAAATATATGTTATACACATGGACACGTGGACTATTTCCCGGATTTCTTATAACATCACAAAACGACGGCTGCCACATGTGGAGAAAAATCTGCTTACCATTCTGGTGCACCTGAGATCATTCCTAGTTTTTGGTGGGGTTTGTGTTCCTCATTCTTTAGTTTTCATGTTGTGTCATGTGTGCTATTGTTTATCTATGTATCTTTCTAATTTTTAGCCATGGCGTTGTCGGTTTGTTTTCGATGTATGAGTTTGAATATTATTCTTGTATCTGTCGTCCTTCTTTTGTATACATAAAAATCCAAAGTTGCAAAGTGGCAAATATATACATGAAAGTCACTGTGAAAAAGTCCTCTGTATTTTTGTTGATGCCACTATGTCTTGGAAAAAGTCATGCATATTTATTTCAATCTAGTGAGTTCGCTTTTTAAAATATGCTTGGTAACAATTTGAACGTACAGAACATCAGTTCGATAATAAAACATCTTATGCTCGCATATGTCTTGCAAAAGATAGCTTCTTTCGATCTAACCGGTCTTATTTAAATGCTCAACCTATAGTCCGGCCGATTGGTGCAGATATAGAGCAGAATTTCTCACTTGATGAGGAAAGCATGAAACTTTGCATAGTAGTTCTTGGTTATATACCCTTTGATTTCAGCTATGGACCCACTCTGAAAAATCCAATATGGCTGCCTTTTTTAAGATGGCGGAAAAACGGTATAAAATTCAAGATTGTCCTAAAGGTATTCTATATAATTTCGGAAATCAAAGATGTTCTTGCCATCGGGTATATTCTCTCTCCAGTGAAGAGTCTGAAGAAGAGGTGTTGTCATACTCTTTTTCTTTCCTCTGCCCTTTCCTGGATCGGTCAATGGAGTCAACCTGCTGTTATGGGAAGCATATTAGAGCTCCAGAAGCGGTCGAGGTTGTCATAATTGGAGTGATAAATGTGGGATTTGCCATTGACTCGACGGGGATGATACCGTAAGTAGGCATTTCATTCAGCATTGGAGAAACTTGATAGCATCCACTTGCAGCCAATTGTTGCTGTAATGGTGTGCTGATTTGAACCAAATAATATTGACTCGTAGTAGATGGTTAGTGTGCGTAATAAGACACACAAGCCTTTTGCTGGTATCCTTGATTAGTACTAGAGGTTTATAGAAGGGATGTCAAAAGATCTGAAATTTGATACTCGGATACTCGGTCATGATACTCGAGTACTCGCGAGTACTCGGATGAATATTAAACGTCTATTGAAAAGTTTAGATTTAATGTGGGATGCAGTGTTTTTGTTATTACCTTTCATAAACATATTAACGAAAGACAAATGTACTACAAACATAGCTTGATCCTCTGTTTTATGTGTGAATTGAACAATGAATTACCGACTGCCATTTCTCATTATAGCAATTATTGTTTGTGTACGTGTTCATGAACCAATTTCCAAAAAATAAATAAAAAATATTTACATATAAATTCCGACAGGGAGGACATAATATGAATCATCGTTTCCTGGGGAGCTGATATTTTTTTATAATATACCACTATTTCATTAATTTGTCAACAACAATATAGGACTTTATTTCGTGTTGCTCAGTTTACTTTTATTGTGTTTTTTTTTATCGTTTGTCTGATTTTGTTTGTATTCATGACGTTGTCAGTTTATTTTCGACTTTGGGGTTTGAATGTCGCTCTCGTACTTTCGCCTATCTTTAGATTGTAAATTAAACAATGATCGTTATGTTTCAAATACAGAGTAATTAAAGTAATCTAAATGTACATCTCATATAATCACGTTTACATAAAAGTCATGATTAACAAACAAAGGTAAGTTTTTACGGCTTGTGCGTAGGGTTCACCTCAGGATAAACATATTCATGTTGTTAATTAATTTTATTTAGTATTACGAAGAGATATTTCAAGGGAACTAAGGTTAGTGGAAATATGAAGAGAAATATCTCAAGATGTAAACAGGCAAACGAGCATCCGAGTACTAAAACTGTACTCGGATACTCGGCCTTCCGAGCGAGTACCCGAGTACTCGAGTACTCGTTGCAAGTTCTAGTTTATAGTATGTTCTTAAATGGAGATTGTTGTTGAGTAATTTGAACTGTCTCATGCAAGGGCCAAGACTTTTGACTTAAGGTGAAGACACCTTCAACAGAGTTGGCGCGATTTATGGTTCATGCGAACTACAATTGGGGAAAGACCCATGGCATGGATTTTGTTGTGTACTTTTGGTAAACTTGCGTTGTACTGGTTAAGGTCAAATTTTGGCTTAGATGATGTGTCCATTGCAGAAATATTAACTTCTTTATTTCGATTGTCCACTGATTCATTTACAACAAATGCCAGTTGTTGGAAGGTACCCTGTTGTTCAAATGCACTTTTAAATAGAACTGTGTCTCCTTCCTCAGTTGTTGTCAGCTTGTCCATTCGTCTCACCACAACATTGAATATCTTATTGGTCTGACCTTTAATTCCGCCAAGCAATTATTACTAGCCTTGTGGTCTATCCTGTCTTCAGGCTGCTGAAGTTGCTGAGATATTGCTTTCATCTGTTTGTTATTAATATTCATTGCCTCTTTCTGTTCAGCTTGAAACGTAATGAGACCAACACATATTTTATATATTCGCGCTTCGCTCTGTTTTATATTGCGGTAAATCTCATCTGTTCTTTGAGCATTTGATTTTCTATCTGTTAAATATTCTTGGTACAATTGTTTCATAGTCATTTCTGAGCTGTCCTCTGTTAAAGTGTCTTCAGCTGTGGGTTTCTCCATATCCCCAAGTGAATCAGTTTCTGCCATTTCAATGTTTTTGTCCTTGTTGTCCTCGATTCCTGCCATTTCAATGATATGTGTTTAACTGATTCTCAATTCACAGTTTAATGTCTCAAATTGCAAAATATTGCGATCCAAGAGATAAGATAGGCACTGAATAATATCTTAAGGCAGATAAATCCCAAATCACAGCTTTTATGTATGACCCAAGACAACAAATAGTGCAGCTTTTAATGAAAGCTACTACTGCAGCTTTTTATGAAAGCTACTACTTTGTGTATGAAATGACAAGCAAGGCAAAATAAGAAAGGACAGAACTGGGACATATACCAAATGACACTATACATCAATAAAATGTTTTTATTCAGGTCAATTCTCAATAATGAATATTTGCTTATTTTTCAAGGCGGCTATTTTTAAAATAGCCGCCATTTTGTATTTCAAAAAATAGTACACCAAGTCATTTAAATATGTTGATTTTTGTGCACCCAGCATCAAATCCACTGTGGTTTGTGCAATACTGGAAAATATTTTAGAACGTACGGCAGCCATCTTGAAATAAGCCGCCATATTGAATTTTGAGGGTGGGTCCATAGCTATTATTGTTCAGTACACAAAAATGTACCATCATGCAAAAATTGGTGCTTTCCTCATTATTTGAGCAATTTTTTCACCGATCGACCGGACTACTAGCACTTTCTTTGGACGCATATATAAATTCAAATACATTAGCAAGGTATTTTTGTTTTGTTTTGTTGGTTCTACTTCAAATTATTCTATTTGACTAATATATATAGATATAGAAAGATGTGGTTTGAGTGCCAATGAGACAACTCTCCCTCCAAATAACAATTTATCAAAGTAAACCATTATAGGTCAAAGTACGGTCTTCAACACGGAGCCTTGGCTCACACCGAACAACAAACTAAAAAGGGCCCCCAAATTACTAGTGTATAACCATTCTCTCTCTCTCTCTCTCTCTCTCTCTCTCTCTCTCTCTCTCTCTCTCTCTCTCTCTCTCTCTCTCTCTCTCTCTCTCTCTCTCTCTCTCTCTCTCTCTCTCTCTCTCTCTCTCTCTCTCTCTCTCTCTTGGATTGCTAACAAATGATTGATAATTCAAGGTTATCTTCTATTAACACTTAGTATGTACACATGGGTTATATATCTCCCAACTGATACGATATTCCCGTGCTTGCATCTTCTATAAGGATTTTCTCAATATAGGGTTACTGCTCACAAGGAAGCTAGTTTGCCAAGAGTTCCAAATGGTGAAGTTGAAATCATCCCTTCGTACATTTTACGGACGCCATCACGAGTTGAATGACCGTTGTGAAATACCGTATCACAAATGATATCGGATAAGTTCCTTACGACGTAGCTACAATCCTCTTACCTTTCTAGAAAGTGACCTACCGAATAAGAGTATTTATCGGATTTGTTATTACATGAACATGACGGGTGTCACATGTGGAGCAGGATCTACTTATCCTTCCGGAGCACCTGTAGTGAGATCACCCCTTATGTGTGTTGGGGTTCGTGTTGTTTATTCTTTAGTTGTGTACGTTATGTAATGTGTATAATTGTTTGTCTGATTTTCTTTTTCATTTTTAGCCATGGCGTTGTCAGTTTATTTTCAATTTATTAGTTTGACTGTCCTTCCGGTATCGTTCGTCCCTCTTTTATGAAAAGTTCATTTTATACGTTAAATGAATACATTCATTTTCCGGTTTAAACATATGTTCCTCTTACTTTTCAAAATTTACAATAGTTAAACGAAAGTTTTGATGTATATATTTAAATTGTTAACTCACAGTGTGGACAGCTATCCTTGCTACAGGTGCTGTCAACATTTCTAGGGGATTAGTCCTCCAGTTGTCCTGAATAAAAAAAGTAATTAATATCATGATACATCTAAATCTACCTATAAATCGATGAAATGCAAAGATTCTTTGAATCACGACGCAAGTACTAATTGAGTCATTCAATTTGAGGCTTATGAATTGGTATATAAAATTTAAATTAAGTGTGTGTTGCGAGACAATTTTCCTAAAATAAGATGTCAGACTGTTCTTGAATGCCTCTGCATCTACTGTTTTCAAAAGTCTTATTAGTAAGGTATTCCAGTCTTTGATGAAACGTGGAAGGAAGCTATGTAATATATGGCTTTTTAGGATGTAAAGCTTTGTGGAACAATCTTAAACTTTTTCATTTCCGTCAGATTTTTATGATGGTAATGTTAACTCATTCTGTACGATAGTACATGTAGCTGACCCAGGTTCTCAGCTGTATTCGTGTTTCACTAAAAGTGCTGATCTTTTTCACCCCATTTATATATGGTTTTAACATTTAATGTATTTAATTTCAGCTGCCATTTAGATCGACCAATTTCTTCAATATTTTGTTAAACGACTACAGCCATATTTGCTATGTGTTACCAGGTATATAAGGCTATCATCAGCAAGCTAGGAGGGACAGCTTTGGCTTGATGTCATTTCACAAATATCATAGATAAATAAAAGATATATCAATAGGTTTGCAACTGAACCTTTGGGTGCTCCTGATTTTAAAGCTATGTTTGTTGATGTTTCGTCTTCAACTGCTGCACACTGTAATCGTTGTGTGAGCCAGGCCTAAATCCTCTCATTATTTTGATATTAATTCGTATAATTTATGTTCATTGGTAACATAATGTCACAAACATTCCTTCTGATAAAAGTAATGTTGTCATTGTTTCAATGTTAAAAAACATATTTCTATCTTGTATTTCGTTTGTTACTAAATACATTTTGTGAAAAAACCAACCGTATGTTCGTAAAAACTGTACATACCTTCCCATATGAAAAACACCCACTAACAGTCAATGAATAAGTTTTAGAGGTGAATATCGGTTCTTGGGTCTTTAGTAAAGTGTTTGATGCAGTATAGTTTTTTGATAAATTTTGTGATGCAGCTGCCTTTTCGGTGGTTTTATCTGACATGCTCTGTGGTTCTGTATTCTTTGCAGCAGTGGTGTCTGGTGTGATTTGTGATGCAGAATCCCCCATTGATGATTTGCTGACTGATGCGTTTTTAGATGCATCATTCGATTTTGTATGTTCAGTGATTGTATCTGACATGTTCTTTGTTTCTGTGTTCCTTGAATTTGTGGTTTCTGGTGTAGTTTGTGATGCAGAATCATTCATTAACGATTTATTGTTTGATGTCTTCATGGATTCAGTATCAGATTTAAAATGTTTATTATTTTGTTCATTTGCATGTTTGTTCACAGGAAACAATCTCCTTGATGCATCTCTCTGAATCTTAGAGTGAGATATGAATTCTTCAATATTAAATTGCTGGGCAAAATGCAAAGGACTTTCAATATTATTCCACACTTCGGAAACATATTCTAGGGCTGCTATTGCCATTCTTTCGTCATCATCATGCATTTTTTCGAAAAGCTTTACGGCGCGGGACAAAAATAATCTACAATAAAAAAATGATTAGTTATCCATTTTTGCCAATGAAATTAAGAAACAATGAATGGTAAACTAATTGTGAATTAAGTTGACCAACTACTATATCAGATATACATAAATTTCGTTATGCTGAATATACACAGTTTTCCTGTTTGTTTCCTCTTGTTGAATTTGATTTATATGTTTACTGCGTGGAAGCATAAGTAGGGAACATTTTCTTCATTTTTTGGATATACTTTACTTCTTAAACATAATTGAAGAATGCAATTAATGATCATTTCCTACAATCAGTTTGCATTCTTAGAATATTAAGGATCATTAATTGACTCACTTACTCTGCATGAGATTCGTATTCCTCTTGCATGTTTTCCTCAAACTGTTCTTCTGCAATATTTGCCAAAGCTGTAAGATACATGCAGGAAATCAGGGCAGTCACTAAAAATCAACAAAGGTGTTTTTAAATGATTTCAGAAACTTCATCATAACCATAAACATAATAAATATATAAACAGTATAAATACGTCAGTTTGGGACGAATAATTTATTTCTTATCTGTTGTGCTTTCAATAAATGCAGTGTTATTTTTTAAACACTGTAAATGAACAACGGAAGAAAAAAATACGGAACGAAATTGCTGATTATTGATGAATTATTTATAAAAAGTGACAAATATATACATTCTAAGCATCAAATTAACACTTTATGAATCTTTGCAGATAGAAATTCCTATTTCATTTTAGGTGTCTTCATTACCTGGACTACATAGATAATTATGTGTATTTCAGTTTCGAAATGTTGTTGTAATAATTGTCTGAATCAATACGATTGGATAATACTTAAAGTTATAGTGGGTTGTGCTAAAACCTTACTCATTGGATTTGGACATGTACACCATATTGCAGCTGCTGCGTCCTTCCTATTGAAGAAAACCTCAACTCGTAACGTGTCAGAAACTTTGTTTTTAGGCATGTTTTGATCGTTTTCAAATTCCTCCCCACAGCACGTTATCATCCCAATTTTAGAGAAACACAGACCTAAAAATAAAGAGGAAAATGTGTTTAAAACTAGAAAAATGTAATAGACTGATGGAATTAAAATGATACTACACTATATAGATAAAAAGCGGAAACATATAACTAAACACAATGTGAACAGTTAGTAATCACAATATAACTTAAAATGTTAGAATTACATCAACTGTTTATGTCTAGCATTCAAATACTATTTGTAAATGTAGTTTAAGGTAAACACTACTAATTGATATAAGTAAGTGACTGTCTTCATTAACGTTAAGTAATGTTCTTGTTACAGCTAAAATAAAACTGTCACACTTCAATTATTAATTTTTATGCAAACGTTATTTCCCTTTCTATTTGTGTGTAACTAAACTTAATATAGACTGCAGGTAGCAGTAAATGCATATCAATCAGCAACATTTGATGAAGATTGCTACTTTAAAACAAAACTTATTGTGATCATGATGATTGTGATTTTAAACAATATTATATATATTACTTCGCTTATTCTCAAATTATATTGGGTTCGTTCAAACATGTTACAACATGTATGAAAGCCATATGCTAAACTGTCATTTTAAAAGTCAGACTAAGAACGGCATATATAAAACTGATATTTCACAGTTGATCTTAAACTCTATTTAATAGAAATTCAAAAACCACAACACTTCGCGACGCAATCAAATCAAACAATCAATGAAATCTTGATCTATGTGTGGCGTTTTGAAAATAGTAATAAAACCATTCGTCCCTATTCAATATACTTTTATTGTGGACATTTATTCATACTGCCGTTATTCACAGGATATAATTGTTAAATCAGTTTTTACTTACTCGGCATTCACTATTTATTAATTTATAGAGTCTCACTCACCTTTGAGAAGTTTTTCTGATATACCTTCTACTGCTTTATGGTCTGTAATTTCGTCAGGATACACACTCTAGAAAATAAATAACTTATTTATTTATCAGACTAACTTTACACTCCTAATTGTACTTGGTAATTAGACATATAAACATTTCTAAGATAAAATGAAGGCGAATGTTACCAAAGGCACATTCTAACTCATTTGTCGAAAATAAACTGACAGCACAATTATGTAAGAAATTACTTAAGTGGTGTTACCACCAACCGTCGAATTACCTGTAAACCTATTTACTATTAGTTGCATGTGATGCACCCTGTTTCAAAATTAAAAATTTTCTTATGTGTACATGAAGATAAAAATGATAATTATTCCAACAAGTAAGCTGGAATAATGAAAAATAGAAACAACTTGAAAATCAAACTCCATAATAAACTCAAAACGGAAAATCCCTTATAAAATCACAAAATCAAAAACATATATCAAACAAACAGGAAACAATTGTCATATTCCTGACTTGGTACATGCATTTCTATATGTAGAAAGCAAAAGATTCAACACGGTTGTATGGTAAGCCAAACCAGTCACGTGTACGGAAATGATTTCATTATACTTACAACAATATATGAGCAAAACAAACCAGATCTAATAGGTAAAAAAGTCAAAAATGTAATTGCTTCGTGCCCATGAAGACAAACGCATATTAGTAAGAAGAAAATCAATAGTACAAAAACATGCTGACATAGCTGTACATGCGGTAAGGGCTTTCATCATTGTTGAAGGCCGTACTGTGAACTACAGTTGTAAACTTTTGTGTAATTTGGTATCTAATAAAGAGTTGTCCCATGGCAATCACACCACATCTTATTTGTATAGCAAAAAAACAAAAAACAAACAGACACTGAGGGCTGTATGAATAATGAGCTACGCCAAAATAATATAACCCCATAGACTAAACACTTTGGGTGGAAATACACAAAGACCAATCATTGCACAATGTAAATAATTCACTCTCACTTATAGTTGTAAATAGAGCTCGATCATGATGGGTTTTTTTTGTTTCCTAATACATTTAGCTGTATATTTGTTTTATTTTTAAGACATTTTAAACATTGAAATACTTATGCCAGACAGTATATAACCCCTTTTATTATTTTTGATTAATTATCATCAAAGTAAAATTAAGGGCTTTTAATACCGTGTGACACGGGTGATCCGATACATGAGGAATCTACTTAGAGAAGAAGTAAGTTACCTAAAACAGTTGAGAATTCGCCTCGTTCTAGAAAAAGTTGACAAGTTAATATTTAAAACAAGAAAAAAATCGTTCACCCTATGTTGATCCTTATAATGATTAAAAGCATTAGCCAGTTCTCGTGATCATGAACCCGTTTGTTGATCATTGAAATATTTGTTAACGGTTTCCCAAATACTCTTGTTTGAGTTATCTTTTTTCTATAGATACCAATTAAATACTCGATTAGATTATTGCCAGATTATATAACTAGTACATTCAATTATGATCTATCAACTATTATATACGATCCCTTAGAATATTATCTAGTCCGAGGTAATTAAAACGAGGGTTTTACGTTCATAAGACAGCAACCTATTATTTTCTGTTTCCATGTTGTCATTTTTTAACGAGCGAGTATACTCGAGTAGCGCTCAGTAAATCCAATGAGTAATCACTTACGGACAAATATCGGTAGCAAATCATGTATGATATAACGATTGAAATTGACACTAGCGAATAAAAATTATATAGAACATGAATGTGTCCTAAGTACACGGATGCCCAACTCGCACTATCATTTTCCATGTTCAATGGACCGTGAAATTTGGTAAAAAATCTAATTTAGCATTAAAATTAAAAAGATCATATCATAAGCAACAAGTGTACTAAGTTTCAAGTTGATTGGACTTCAGCTTCATTAAAAACTACCTTGACCAAAAACTTTAACCTGAAGTGCGCAAACGGACGCACGCACGAACGAACGGACGGACGGACGAACGGACGGACGGCCTGTTAATAATCAACCGAATATAATACTCGTATGGTTCTACCATACGCGTATGGTCTAAATAATCATTTTGTCCGAAAGACAACCATGCCTTTTAAATTTTTTTAAAAATATTGTATAAATGGCTAAGATTTGACAAACTAGAGACTTGATTCCATTTAAAAATAATGTCTGCATACTGTGGTTATTTGCATTTCTTAGTTCGAAGATAATTGATACAAGTCATATATACAGCTGTTGTCCATTTGTTTGATTTGTTTTATCATTTAATTTTGACATTTGATTAGGGACTTAGTGTTCAGTATTTTTGTGATTTTACTTTTTATATAGTCTACTATAATCTATGTATTTCGCTCCACATGTTGACAAATAAACTATGAAGTTGAAGATCATTGAGGACCTAAATTCCTAAACGTTGTACCAAAGACAGTTAAGGCTATCCGTTCCTCAGGTATAAAAGCCTTATAATTTCAGAAAAATCAAACGTTTTGTAAATAATTAATAGGAATGAAGACACCTTTTAATTTTTTTTAGTATGGATTGTTTTTTAAAACAGGACACACCTCTCGTGGAATATTGTTATATTTTGGTTCATTGTTAGTGTTTAATACAAAACATAAGTTCACTTAACACAATTAAAGAACAAGTAACTTATGAAATGAATGATAAACGAGTACACATGAGCTATTGAAAGGAGGGTTGTAATTGCATGACGTGGTGAAATTGAATGCAATACTTCGAAAGATTAAAGTACAAGACAAGAACAGCTCTTTTTAAAACTAAATTAAACAAGATTAAATAAATAGTTACCTCTAGAAACCGAAAAATGGATGTGTTACTGATTGAACTAGTCTTCTGAAATCAAATAGACATAAATAATGGCAATGCACATTCTACTTCATTATTGCAAATATGAGTTTGCTGTAAATAAAATGACAAAATAAAAAAGAAATACAATGAATATATGATAACTTTAAAAAAAAACATTTATATGTTTGCATGAGTCTACATATTCTTAATTGTACATTGTTTCTTCAACAACGAGCCTTGATTTGAAAACATGATTCTAATTGTATACCGAAAAACTGGAGTAATCTAATTTATAGTCGTTATTGAAAAATTACCACAAAAAAAATTTGTATTTTTACTTTTTATTTTCAAATAGACTGTACGCCACATTTAGACAGTTTGTGAAGTTTAGACCTGAAAACTAAACACTTCTTACGGATACAATGTTTTAAAGGTAACAGTAACCTTCAACCCGATGGTGCATCATATACGAACTGTTTACCTGTCATTGCTGCGGTGACAGGGATGTAACAATGCACTGCATTGTCCCACATATTTCGTAAATTAAAGTAACCTTTGAATTGATAAGCAAGACACAAATCCAAGGTATAACATTTTAGGCGAAAACACAAAAGATGTAAAACGGTTGACAAAATTAAGAAAGAAATATTTGTTTTACGATCATGCCCTTCAGTTTAATAAAACAAAATCAAATATTTATGTTTTACTCCGTAAGTGGTAGAAGTTTACACATGTATCTATAAAGACGATGTGGGTTGATAGCCAATGAAACAACTCTCCACCCAAGTTACCATTTGTAAAAAGTAAACAAATATAGGTCAAAGTATGGTAATTAGTTTTATTTACGTTCATTTTTATTTGAGATACATCACTTTGTCTTTTAGTAACCGGGTTTTGTGACAAGGTATCCCCTACCACCACCAAAAGAAAAGATTGACTTGTTTAAACTTTCACGAATGTTCATGGTGTCTGTAGGTATATTTCGAGTAATAGCTGTTTCCTGATAATATGTATATACAGCTGACAGTTTATTCTCCGAAGTATCGACAGTGTGTTGTGATGTTTGCATGTTTTGAAAAGCAATCACTGAGTCACGTTATAATGTATTGTCAATTAGTTTTTAGATACTGTCTTTGTAATAGTATTACTTTAAACTTTAAGTTATGTGTATCTTATTATAGTTTTAGTAACAATTGTACAAATTATTTTAGCCATGTTGAATAGTGTCCGTGTTTGTTGTGAATTTAGAAAGAAAATATTTTCGAAGATAATGTGTACGTTTTATTTATTGACAAATCAAGAAAAAATAATCTTTCATCGCTATATTCCACGGTGATCTGAATATGGTTACTTTTTGGTTGAAATAAATTGTTTAAACTCTTGTAGTTTGCTTCCTAAATGGCATCAAAATAAAACAGTCATCCAAATAACGTATTTATTTATCTAAAGTATATTCATAGAAACTAATCTCTAAGTGTAAATGAGATATTTCGAACAGTGAAGTACGCAATTTCCAATTCAAATAAGCATAATTAAGAAAAAAAAATGTCGGGTTTTAATGAGCCCTACGGATAATTGAGAATGGGATATAACACTCACTAACTAATCTAGATATAAACCTTAGAAATTGTTATCCATACACAATACAAATATTACAGAACTGTAAGTGCATAAAGTAAGACACAAATGAATAGTAACCATCCGATAACGGTGTATGAAAAAGGAAGACACTTTGTAAGTATTTTATTGTACCATTTTAGTTTATTGAAAAAGAGGGGAGGGTACTATATTGTTGCTGGTTTTTTTTCTATTTGTAATGACATTTCTATCGCGGAAATGTGTGTATATTTAAATAATTTTAATTGAATCGAATGAAGTTTCAGAATAATTTTCTTTTTTTATAGGAATCTATTATTTAACAGATAATGAGTAAATAATTATATAATTATATACCCCCTTATACCCGACCCCGTTATGAAGTACGTACATTGTATTCAATAGAATATAAGAATGATTAATTAATTGATCATTTGATTGAGTAAAAGGTATACGTTATAGATAATGCATATTTTAAGGTTTTTCTTGTCACAAAACACACCGAGGGGTGTCGGAATTGATTAAATGAAAGACCGACCGGAGGGAGGTCTTTCTTTGAACAATCCTGACTTCCGAGGTGTGTTCTACGACAAAAAGACCATAAAATATGCATTATCTGACTTATATACCGTCAAAAAAATATTAATTTTATTAAGATTTGTAAAATTTAGTATCCTATTTTACCGACAACACTTAAGTGGGATATTCCTATCTAATGCGTTCAGGTTTTAATACGCCCTGCAGTTCATTTAGAATGTGAAATAAAACTCACTAAATAATTTAGATATAAACCTTTTAAAAATTATTATCCATACACAATAAAAATATTACTGTAACTGCATGAAGTAAGACACAAATGTATTGTTACCATCCGATAACGGTGTATGACAAATACAAGAAACACTGTAAGTAATTTATTGTACCACTTAGCTTATAGAAAAGGGGGATGGGTATGGTTTTTTTTTCTATTTGTTATGTTTTTTCTATCTCGGAAAAGTGGTTATTTTTTTTAACAATTTTACTTGAATCGAATGAAAAATTCAGAAAGATTGTATTTTGAATAGCAATACAATTTTATTAAAAGATAATCAGGATATAATTATATACCCTCCAGTCCGCATCCGACCCTTTCGTGAGTTACGTTAATGTTATTCAATAGAATATAAGATTATCTTATTAGTTGATCATTTGATAGAGTAAAAGGTATACATAAATTTAAAAAAGTTAAGAACTGACACGAAGACGAATATAAATACATGTAGGTCACAGTATGATTTCCTATTCAGTGTGTATCGTTCTGAACATGCATGAAATATTTGCCACTGGACGTTAAGCAAGCAACCAAAAATCAATCAACCTATTCAGTTTGACTTAATAAGATTTTCAAAATCTTACACACGAATATGTTAAATCTGGATTTATTTTATGAAAGTCTACATTAAAATTTATCTGACATATATGATAACGTTTCTTTATTGTAGCAATAAATTAACAAAACTTCACGTACTTCACGTTATTTGTTTCTAAAATTAAAATGCGGGACTACAATGACGGTTTCCTTTACACCTATCATCGATTGAACTTTAAAAAATAAATTTCCAAATCGGCAACAAAAAACTGTTAGACGAATTAAGTTTTGAAGTAAATCATAGATTGCATGTTTATCAAGGAAAATAATGACCTCACACAGGTAATTATTTTATGCCTTTGAGCATATTTCAATGAAACATGGTATCGTTCGGGTTGATTCTGAAAAAGAATGACCTGTCGTTCTGAAAGAAAGTAACTCCATATAGGTATATAAATAGATGTAAAACGGTTAAGAACTGACATGAAGGGAGCACGAAAACTAATATTTATACATGTAGGTCACAGTATGATTTCCTTTTCAATGTGAATCAATACGATTTTCAAAATCTAACAAACGAATATGATAAATCTGGCTTTTTAAAAAGCGTTATCAAAGTTCAACATTAAAATCCATCTCATATCTATATTAATGTTTCTAGGTTGAAGCGATAAATAAACAAAACTTCCCACTATCATTTTCAAAATTAAAATGCTAACAATGACGGGTTGTTTTACAACTATCATTGATTGAACTTAAAAAAATATCCAAATCGACAACAAAACCGTATCAGACGAATGTAACTTTTTTGTAATTATAGTTTGCATTTTTATCAAACAAATAATGACCTCACACAGGTCATTATTTCTTGCCTTTACGCATATTTCATTGAAACATGGTATCGTCCGGGTTTATTCATCGAACGAATGATCTATCGTGCTGAAAGAAAGTAACTAAATATAGGTATATAAAAATATAAACATAGGTAAGAAGGTTGTACATGTATGTTTCAAACATGTCAAATTAAACAGATTTATGAAAATCTGTTTAGTTTGGAATGCTTATCTTCTTGAATCCTTTTACAGATAAACAGGTTAAGAAATAAAGAAAATCGGCAAATGGTAATGAATACTTCGACGTAATTGGTGATTTGATTGTTTATAATATTTTTTTAATGAATTTACAAGTTTAACTGGTTTGACTTGAAAAGCTCAACACCAAAAGACAATTGTTGACGAGCCTAATATATTGAGACATATATGATAATTACATGAAGATAAGAATGGCAAACAATAGATAACATATGTGTATTATTTCTAGTGTCAATTTAAAACTTGGAATGTAAAAAAAAAAACAATAAAAAAACTATTTTCCAGAGAACAATTGAAGGTTTTTCCACTCAAATAACCTTAACGAAAGACCCTTTTGGTAAATTGTCCAAGCTTAAAAGATAGCATATCACACACTGATTTTGAAACACAAATGTGTGATGAACTTATTGCATCAATTAAGGGAGATTATAAGCCACTTCTGATTTATATTTTCAAGGTTATATGTCTGCTAACCTAATGCAAAAGATCCCAAGGTTTTATCATGAATACATATCAATCTAAAACAAAGATAAAAATCTAAAACATTAATTTTACATTTGATCTTGAACTAAATTTCAAAGTCATAAACCAAGAACATTAAATTAGAAGACCCTAGGTCATTATTATATTTGGTTACTGAATCCTATTTCTATACACATCATTTTAAATGACAGAGGGGCCCAAACTCTCACGTAATGTCTACGTCCTCTTTTCTAACAAAATGATGTGTTACGACATGTCACAACTAATGTAGTTTAACATTATTTGCGATATCTAATACGGTTTCTGAAAAGAAGTGAAAAAAAACAAAAATCTCAATTAAAAACATGAGACTGACCTTAGCCTTTGACCTTATCATCTTTGTTTTGGACCAAGGAACTCAAATTAAGATATACTAGGTTCCTATCACTTATGTTTTATCAGTTACAATTAAAGTTTTCTTTTTTTTTAAATCACAACCAGAGGAATAACTCTCATATAGAGGCTCCGGACCGCTTCGGTCATTTTTTTTCTTAAGAACCTGAGGATATGAAGAGCAAATAAGTGAAATAAATTTGTTTGGATCTTTTCGGTTGCAAAAGACATGTGCACACAAGGAAAACAGTGTTTGGGGAGATATCTCTTATAATAAAAAGTGTTCGGCTAAACATTGTAAATAATAGTTTTATAATCAGAAAAATAACAAGAAGTAATTGTAACAGGATGCTGTTACGAAGTCTCCCAAACAAAGCTTCAATAACTCGCCATTCATATGGTTCCATATTAATTTGATTTGATTTTTTGTCCCATACAAGAATATATATGGCTTAGGGGTGGGGATCTCCACCATTTATAAGTATTCAAACAGGAGGGGTGGTGGTGACCCCAAGGTACTTTACCTACGTTTCATATGATTTGTTTTATTGTCCCATACAAGAATATATATGGTTTAGGGGCAGGGATCTGGACCGTTTACAAGATAATAGCACATTCTCAAATTGAACGGAGTGGGGTTGACCCCCAGAAACTTCCCTTTAATTTCATTTGATTAGTTTAATTGTCCCATAAAATAATATATATGGTTTAGGGGTGGGAATGTTGACTGTTTACAAGTTTTCCAACAAGAGGGGATGGGGATTTTATATCATTTCATTTGTTTTATTGTCCCCTACAAGAATATATATGATTAAGGGGTGGGAATCTAGACCATTTACAAGATAATAGCACATTCTCAAATTGAACGGGGTGGGGATGACCCCGGGGGACTTCCCTTTAATTTCATTTCATTTGTTTTATCGTCCCATTCAAGAATATATATGGTTTAGGGGAAGGGATCTGGACCGTTTACAAGATAAAAGCATGTTCTCAAACTGAAGGGGGTGGGGATGACCCCCCCCCCTGGGACTCCCTCTATATATCATGTGATTTGTGTTATTGTCCTTTAATCATTTCTGAAGACTGCGTGTATATATCACTTACAGTTTTCAAGTTATATAATCATTTGAAAATTTTAGAAAATAAAATCACATAGGGTTCTATAATTAACCCCTCCCTTCTTTCTACCCCCCAAAATACCCCTTAATAGACCCCAATGCACAAACGAAAGATTGATGGCTCACCTAGACATATTAGTCTACCATTCTATGAAACCCTAAGTAATTCTTACAAGCGGTTTTGGCGAAACGCTGCGGACAAGTTAATTTTTAAAGTGGCGGAAGAAGAAGAAGAAAAAGAAGAAGAAGAAGAAGAAGAAGAAGAAGAAGAAGAAGAAGAAGAAGAAGAAGAAGAAGAAGAAGAAGAAGAAGAAGAAGAAGAAGAAGAAGAAGAAGAAGAAGAAGAAGAAGAAGAAGAAGAAGAAGAAGAAGAAGAGGAAGAATAATAAAAATAATAAAAAATGAGCAAAAACAATAAGTCTCCAAACTTTGTATGAGAGACTAAACAAGAACAACGTAAGCTCAGAGACTAACATTGCATTTTAAAACTCCACTGAATAAACTAATTTTGGATTCCAATATATTTTAATTCTCTTATTGATGACCTGTTATCTTTTCCTGGTACAAAGAGCTATTTCTTCTCTCACGGTGAACGAAGTTTGAAACAAAAAGGTGATACGGAAAAAATATGATTTTCATGACGTCATCACTGTTTTTCATGACAAAACGCAATACTTTTCCTCCATTGCAACGTATGCATGTCTTTTCTTCAATTATACATTAGACCGTTGGTTTCCCCGTTTGAATGGTTTTACACTAGTAATTTTGGGGCCCTTTATAGCTTGTTGTTCGGTGTGAGCCAAGGCTCCGTGTTGAAGGCCGTACTTTAACCTATAATGGTTTACTTTTTAAATTGTTATTTGTATGGAGAGTTGTCTCATTGGCACTCACACCACATCTTCCTATATCTAAACACTCCTAATTTTCAATCTAATACCCGAATATTGCAAGTGTTATTACATTAAGTTGCGTACGAAGCCATTCTTTTTAAATAAAATAATATAGTGTTTAATACCTCGTAAGAAGTGAATATTGCTTAATGTCAACACTCGTTATTTTATAAAAAACGCAATATGCTCTTTTCACTGAAAATATGAAATTAAATGGCTCGAACTGGGACCAAGCGGTTTCCTATTCTTACTCATTACGAAGCCTTTAATTATACAATTGATACAACAAATATTATATTACCTGTTTCCATATTTCTTTAAAGTTATTCTCCGATAAGTAGAAATTAGTGTTATTTGTTAGAACATCTCTTATGGTTTCTGTATTTTCACCAAGAAATGCGATCATATATACATTCTAAAAATGTGAGAGGAATATCATAGCATACCTTTACAATTCAAAAAGTATATTATGCATGAACAAAAGTCCAACAGTTAAGAAATACTGTAAATTCAGAAATAAATACGAGGTTTTTATTATTGCGAAAAATGCGAAGAGTTGTAAACGCAATAATTTAATCTCGCATTTTGAAATATTGCATATGAATTAACAGTTTTAAGTCAATTGTCAAAGCTTGAGAAACTATTTTAATTATAATCTAAAGGCAGGGGGAGAGAAAGATATATATATCGCTCATTGTTGTCTGCACGTTAGGAAACCTGGCAAAAACATGTTAAAGCAGTATTTTGAGTGTTCGACCGTAGCGTTTAAGAGCTCGTGAACCTTTCCGAGAAAGAGTTATATTAGCTGCAGAATAATCTAAATAATTTTACTCTGCCTATGCGGTGCAGTTTCATGTAAATATTGGAGTGTGATTATCCCATCTGGAGCAAGTTAGACCATATTCATAAGGTTTTAAAATTAGATTAGTTTCATATGATTGAAGGCTGGTTTTGAAACAGTCATATCCATATGTCAAGTTCATTTGTTATTACGTACTTGCAGTCGAGTGTTTTTGTCTGTTTTGTTTTCGTCTTCGTCCCCTTTGCCTTTTAGTTTATCTGCAGTATTTATTCTGTACCCAGCAAACAGTTCTTCTCTTGTTAGACCATCAATGTTTGCCACGTACTTTGAAATGTATTCTCCATTATTAATTGATTCATCTTCAACTAGAAACAATACATATATAAATATAAATATTAATCATATCAGCGATTACAATATAAATATGTTACAGTTATTCTCTAAATTTAGGCATTTTGTAAAAAGACTGAATTTTCAGGCAATTTATAAAATGACTAAAACTACCTAATGAATGACATTGTAAAACAAAATTCAGTTCATTTTTTGGAATTTTGTAAAATAAGGATATTGCTGAGATGCATATGATAAACAGTGCACAAAAGAATCATTTTACAAAGATATTTAATGCTTCGGTAGAATTAGTTCATTTTTCAAAAACCATCTGCGAACGTTTGTATGTCATACGATTTTATAAGTTCTATGGTTCGCTACTGACCCCTACGGTTCCATAAAGGGTTAGTAAAATCCATACGGGGTAAGGCCGGATGCCGAACCCCCTTTGAATTTTATTCACCCTCTATGGATCCGTAGGGGGTCAGTAGTTAACCGTATAACGAATTTACCGGACGCTGGACTTTTTCTGCTGCGTTTTATTGAAAAATAAACAATGAAACACAACAACATTAATAGATGACGTCACCATTAACGCGTCATGAACCCCCTATGAAACTTACTAACCCCTACGGTATCATATGGGGTCACCACGTGACGGCCTTCAACCAATCTAAACATGATCATTTATCTGTAATCCGATTAGTCTTTTTTAGTATGTACTGACTTTGTATTCCTAGATAGTAAATGTATGGTTTTGTTGGTAAACATGGCAGAAGGATAATACGTCCTGTCAATAGAACAAAATTTACCAACAATTTTGTATTAAAATTCTGATTCAAAACAGTCAAGTGAATCATATGAAGCAGAGAAAAAGAAATTTGTTTTGTTGATTGACTAATTGTTTTGGTTTGCTTCAGTAGCAAATATATCATTTAATTCTAAGACGTGAACAATTTGTTTATAACTCATATGGGTAATTGCTGCAGTCGATTAACCTGAATAAAGGACAGAAATTTCGTATGTCACTTGAAATTATGGTATTTTGTATAATGACAGAAAAGTACACATGCAGAACGGTCATAGAATTCTAAACATGCAGATTTTGCTGCATTTTACTGCGACAATATATATAATGTCCCCATTCAGAAATAATTTAAACATCTACATCCAAACACATGCCTCTCTATAGCATGGGTTTCACCATACAAGGCCATATTTGGTTGTGATAAATCAGTTCAAGGATTTGAGTATCTTCATTTTCTCTGCCTCAAAGAAATTCCTGTGTAATTGCAATCTTATGAATAAATTAGACAGTAGTTAAATGTGATTAAAATTAAAAAAAAAAATGGTGCATTGACAGGGTATGCGTTAATTGTTTAACAGTAAAGATAATGGGCTAAATTTGTCATGATTCAGGTTTCTCCAATTGGGTAAAAGTTCTTCAACCAGATTTGCAACACAACAATGTATATCAGGACTAATTTTGTGTAACAATTCTGTCATCCATCCATTTTACATTCATGTTTTTGGAAAATATCACCATATAACAACATGCAATCATTTTTGTACTGCTACCTATCGAAGAAATGCTTCTAATGGTGAATTAAACGATACTGTAACAAAAACTCCTTCATTATAGCAGCAATATCGTTCGTTTAGTAATTTCAAAGCTAAACACAGGTGAAATACTTAGAAAAAATAATGAAACAGTCAATAAAAATATATCTTCACTCGTGTATTCTTAATTAACACTGTTAGTATGGTTCTAATTCAGTTTGGGTATGGCTAAAACGCGACAGCTTGATGTTAAATACTTGTTGAATTCGGTAAAAGTCATTTGGCCTCATGCATTAACCGTTAACATTTCACATTAATTATTCATATTGAATTACAAATAAAATAAAATAAATAAGAGCATGAAGAAAAGCTTCTAAAACTTGGAAAATTGAAAATGATATGGTAGTCTATGGCTGATACCATGAATATGAAATTTAATAATTTATTTATCGCATATTTTCAAGCTTGAGAAAAAAGAAAGCATTTATCAAAATTTTTTTTTTATTTTTAACAAAAAACGAAAAATATTTGAAAAAAAATAGGAGAAAATGTAACACAGTATGTTAACAAAATTCGTATCAAGTGAGAAAACAAAGTTTTGCGAACAAATTAACAAATAATTAACAATACACATAGTTTTTCTCATTGTTATAAGTATTAAGTGTTACATTTCAAATTAGTGCTGAGGAAGGATATATGTATCACTATTTAGAAATCTGTTCTGCTTGCTCTTTCGATGTTATACAACAATCACTATTCCATTATTGCGTCACATATTTTCTATTATCACGTCAAAACTTTACGGAAACGTTTGTGATACCCATTAGTCAAATGTAAGTGGCGGACAAATAACTACTTTCACAAATCATTTTTTTTCTTCTACAGCAGATTCCTAGCTTTCTATTGTTTTACAGACTTCATTGTTTTTATTCATCGTATTCTAATTTTTCACTTCCTGTATTAATTTACTTTTAAAAACGTCATTTGATACTCGGAGAAACCTCTCCTGATCGGCTAGCTGCTCAGATAATATCTTGTTTACAAATAGGTTTTGATTGAAAAGTTTGTACAGGAAGTCAAATACGGGGGCTTGATATGGATTTCGAGGGCTAATAACCAAACTTGACTTCCGGCTGTTATTGGCCATGCAAAAACGTGCATTTTAGTACAAAATGTGTGATAAAGACCAATATTTACACTTTTCTTCCAATGACCATGCTCTCATAATTCCATCTGTCATTCTTTCCCATAGCTTGTAATGTGCATCTTCCCTTACGGCAAATATTGTAATCTGAAACATTAATTATAGTGTTATTTATCTTGTACGTATGCATACAAATACTGTATAATCTCAATTTAAAAAATGATGTGGATATATTTGGTATCAATTTTGTCATCAAGCAACTGCAAATATGTATTCAAAAATATGAATAAGATAACGTTAAACTTTAGCCAAAATGTTAAGATTTTCCCTTTATCTACAGATATCACCAGTCTTTCAAATTTTACATGATACCTTAAAAACTCAAATCTATTCTAAATAATTATATATTCACACCAATGAGACGGAAATATTTAGTTTTAGGTATGCACTAATTTCCAGTATGTTTATTTTTTAACGCGCCTGATTTGGTGGTGATGAATCTAACAGAGTCTATTTGAATACTATTGCAAGGTATTTTGCTCAAATTGGTGATAGGGGCCGTTTTAATTGCCGTGATGTGAGCATTGCGTTTGTCACGTGTTAAAGGCCTTGATGTGACTTTAAATAAGAACAGTAATTACAGCGCTGTTCCTTTGCTTTTTGTGTTTTATTTGTGTAATGAAAGTATTGAAGATGGATACCCCATTTCATATGTTTTTCAGTTTGTTTTACTGTATTTTAGCTCATGTACTATTGTACAAATAATAATTTCGGATTTGTTCATTTGCAATGTAAATATCTAAAGCACGTTTCAACATCAGATGGTTAAACATCTAAAAATGTATCTTTGCTTTCCACCTCATGATCAAAATAAAACATACGAAACATTTTGATAACACTTTAATGTGTTTATCATGACATTTCAACAAATACATTGAAATTAAAACCAACTATTTCAACTTATGAAATGAAAAGAATTTGATATAGATATAATCAAAATTAAGAATGGAAATGATGAATGTCTCAAAGAGACAACAATCTGACGAAAAAGCAAAAAAAACCAAAAAACCGAAGAAAGACATCGTAAAATCCCGCACCAGAAGCCGTGTTTCAGCTGGCTCCTAAATAAACATGTGTGCTAGTTTAGTAATAATGGAGGTGAAACTAAACTCTAAAACATCTAATTGTACTAAGATAAATCATACAAGACTAACAAAAGCTAGAGGCTCCCGACTTGTGACAGTCGCAAAAATGCGGCGTGGTTAAAGATGTTTTGTGAGATCCCAACCCTTAATCTATACTTCTAGCCAATGTAGAAAAAGCAAACACACAGCAAAACGTTCATCTAAACTCAGTTTAAACGATGTCCGATGTCAGAATAGGTAACAAAAGAAACTAACACTAGTAGCCCGATTTCAGTCTGAAACGGTAATTTTGGTCTGATCATATCTTAATTGACTGGAATTACTGCTAGATAAAAACGGTCAGATTTGTATGACCGTTAAGGCGCCGTTCCGATCGATAGTCTCATCAGGTAAATCAGTCCGTTAGAGCATGTCAAGATTGTCAAGACTGAATCTTCTAGCGAGCTGTTTAGACCCGTTAAAAGTAAAAGCACAAAAATACTGAACTCTGAGGAAAATTCAAAAAGGAAAATCAAAAATCAAAAGGCAAAATCAAAAGTCCAAACACATCAAACGAATGGATAACAACTGTCATATTCCTGACTTGGTACAGGCATTCTCTAATGTAGAAAATGGTGGATTGAACCTGGTTTTATAGCTAGCTAAACCTCTCACTTGTATGACAGTCGTATCAAATTCCATTACATTGTCAACGATGAGTGAACAAAACAAACATACTCAAAGAGTAAAAAAATAGGGTTACAGCAGTCAATATTGTGTTATCATCTTAATATCACTATAAAAACAACAAATGTAACGAAGAAGCACAAAAAGGCATACATCAAATTTAACATACTCATTTTGTTTTTCTTATACGACTTAATTTATCTATGTAAAGTCTACCCATAAAGGATAGAAGGTTTTCAGTACTGGTGTAAAATTGCGCGTTTGAAATTCGCACAGGTAGACATAAAAATAATTTTGTCGTTCAAAGTATGACGGCATACATAAATGCAGAGTCACGTTAAGGAGACCGTGTCAGACCAGAACAGATAAAATCTCTCATTAACATTCAAAATTGTCAGACCACGTTAAGATCCGTTCAGTTTGCCGGTATAATACCACGAGTTACGCCCCTTCTGCTTGATACGTGCATTTTAGATTAATTATATATTTATTTGAAGTAGTATATCTCTGTACTGAAAAATGATCAAACAAAGTAATTAAGGGTTAAATCCTCTGTTGATTCTTAATTTCTGTTGTGGTTTTGTTGAGGATCTAACATGTCTAATAAATTATTCGTCTATATATTTTGCTCATTTTTAAAAAAAATATTAGTTTATTTATTTACATTAACTATAAAATGCAAGGACGTATGTTAATTATATACACACAAACATGTTTGCCCTACATTTAACCTTAAAATGTTGTGAACCCTTTATGAACATATTTTTCGTATTTGAAAATTAGAAACGGAAAAAATCTTAAACGTAACCTAAAAAAGGCGATGTTGTGTAATTGCCAACTAGACAATCCGTAGAAATGAAGCGAAAGCAAATTAACACATGCGTATTTTGTTTTAATTTGTACTCTGTTGAAATGTCCTACGTTACTATTACCGTTGGAGCTGATTTATTTTTTAAATTATTTCCGTGCTAGTTACTCTGTTAAACTCGGAAACGCTTCTTTTACCATAGCTTTGTACTGTACAACATATCATTAAACAATTATTTATTTGACACAATGGTACGTCTAAACACCACCAAGGTCACCATAGTACATGAAGCTGATCATGATACTGCATTCAGTCTGTGTCGAGACAGTGTTAAAGCTATAGATAAAGTATCACCGTATAAAGATTTTCATTCAAACAATTAATGTATAATTCTATTTATTTTCTAATCCAAATGATATATATGTAGCACCAGTGGCAGATTAACCGGGGGCACAGCTCCCCCCTCCCCGTGCAGGTCCACACGAAAATTTCTAATATAATTTTATTGCCACTGTATCTGCTTGTCTAGAGAAGAAATTAATCACAGCTCGATTTGACTTCTTAAACTGGCCGTTTATTATTACAAACGTTCACATGCGTGATTAATGACAACTTATCGGTGGGTGTGATACAGATTAAAATCGACAAACAGGTGAAAGTTATGGTCTGTGTTTTTAAAGAATAGGTACAAATATAATTATGTTTAATGTCGATAATATTTATTTTTGGATATCTCTTCATTCCTAAATTTAGTACTCACAAAAACATTAATTGTGGATGTTTTTTTCTTATTTTTCTTCGAAAACATCTTTTTGTGAATTAATTCAGCAACAAATTAAACTGGCTATTTATTTTTAATACTATACGTGTACAATATTTGTTTTTAAACGGAACGTCGTATTTCCTTCCCCTCTTGTTTCCTCCGGTCCAGGAAATTTAATGGACATTGATCAAATGTTATTTTTTTCACAAGATCTACTTTGGAACAGAATCTCGGACTTATACATTTCTCTAAAAGCCTAAGCATACAGTTCTAAAAATTTGTGTATTTTCTTGTCTCAATTACCATGTACATGTATGAGGAAAAGAAAAGGTCACCATTTATAAAGATAAAAAGAATATATAGATGATGAAATATAACGAACATATTGATTGATTGTTTCGTTGTTTAATATCCAGTGGCAAATATCTGATGCATTTAAGGCAGGAAAATATTCAGTATAAAGATAAATGGTTAAAAAAAATAAAAGATATAGAAATATAGAAATGATGATCTGAGCTCCCCTCCCCTAAAATAACCTCACTAGTACATGCATATATTCATCTCTAGAAAAAATCTGGATCCGCCCCTGTTATATATGGC
Organism: Mytilus edulis; assembly: GCA_019925275.1. Taxonomy (NCBI): domain Eukaryota; kingdom Metazoa; phylum Mollusca; class Bivalvia; order Mytilida; family Mytilidae; genus Mytilus; species Mytilus edulis. The sequence continues at coordinate 61,059,650 of CM034351.1, read as the reverse complement.
GTAAATTAAAAAAAATCCGTTTTAGTTAAAATGCTTGACTTAAATGGCACGTGCTAGTAATCAACCGGGTCAAAATTATTAAAATCTGAACACGACTGGACACGGTCTGACACCATCTTAACATAGTTTTGTATCCATGGTCTGTTTTGGTCTGACACGGTACTAACGGGTCTAAACAGCTCGCTAGAAGATTCAGTCTTGATAATCTTTACATGCCTTAACGGACTGATTTATCTGATGAGACTATCGATCGGAACGGCGCCTCAACGACTTAAAAATCTGAACGTTTTTATCTAGCAGTATACCATTCAATTAAGATATGATCAGACCAAAATTACCGTTTCAGACTGAAATCGTGCTACTAGTGTAAGCAAAATGACAATATAACATACATGTAGATAAACAAAATAATACTGTCAGTTAACGACATGCCAGCTGCAGGCCTCAATTAAACTGATTGTTTGTTAATTTAAGGAATGACTGTAATATTTTTTTCTGTCTATGCAGAAATAACATAAAATATTTGGTGCACGCGCGTAGCGGGTATTTTTATATGTGCACCACATTTTTTTATGTTATTTCGAATAGACAGAAACAATGTTACAGTCATTTCTTATAATTTAGTTTTAAATACCATTTTAAACCGTAGAAAACCATGAGGACGTCACGATCACATGACTAAATTGTGTCTATTGAATTGGCTGATAACAAAATATCGTCAGCCAATTAGAAGACGCGTTACATCCAAAATTAAATTAATATTCTCTATTATCTCTGATTAATAACATGTTTGCTATCGTATAGAACATTGTAACATATATAGGTAGAAACTGCGTTATGAAAGAGGTCACTGCAAACAAAAAACGACAACAAAACACTTCAAAACATTTTAGGCTAAAATAGTTAAGAAACTTGTGCGATGGAAAAACAATGCCGAGTTTAGCTACATATCATGTTTTTGCTTGATAATACTTCTATTAGACTTCTCTCTGTCATTAAAAGAAATATATACCATCCAGTCCTTTTCGGTAATCCGTTTGACACGCTTCTTTATTTTGGTGAAATATTTGTTTGTGAAACGTCTGTTAAACATTATTGGTAATTCTCTCTTCAGTTTATTCATGCTAAAACTGAGAATAAAACAAATGGCTTAATAGATTAAAGTCAACAATAGTCATCATTCATTCAAAATCAGTTTAAAAGGGAAACATAATGACCCCATTAATATGTCACCATAAAGACAAACGATTTCGCTAACGGTATCTATGATGAGTTTATTTACAACCACTGGGTCGATGCCACTGCTGGTGGAGATTTATTTCCCAGAGGGTATCACCAGCAAAGTAGTCAGCACATTTGTGCTGACATGAATTATCATTGATATGGTTATATTTATAAATTAACTGTTTACAAAATTTTTATTTTTTGAAATACTAAGGCTTTTCTACCTCAGGAATAGATTACCTTAGCTGGATTTGGCAAAACTTATAGGAATTGTGGTCCTCAATGCTCGTCAACTTCGTACTTTATTTAGCCTTTTTAACTTTTTTGGATTCGAGCGTCACTGATGAGTCTTTTGTAGACAAAACGCGCGTCTGGCGTATGTACAAAATTTAGTCCTGGTATCTATGATGAGTTTATTTATGACAACAATAATAAACAAAGAGAAGAAGGCATTGATGCTTGTTCAGATAATTTACCAACCCCAGTATTGAATACCCCTACTGTGACTACGAATTGATACGGTAATTTTCTGTAGATTAATTACAAATGAAATGTTGAAATAATCGAAACATTATGGTGGTCTTATTTAAACAAAAATTGTCATGATCACTATCTCATTGCTTAATGCTATCAATTTGGTCTACGCATTGGTTTGACACTGATTAGTCGTCTATTGAACTTATTTACTACCCCTATGTATTGGGTATTTACATGATCTTTACAAAAGTGGAAGTGTTCAAGATAGAGCGCATCATTTTAGAAATACTTACACGATCAATTTAACAATGAAACAAACGACAAAGTACCGCATTTGATTTGACATCAACGAATGCATGTACAGACGTAATAATATTTCGGTCAAGAAGGTACGACCTTGATCAATGTCAAAATACAAGACACGGCGGGATAATGGATTATTTATGTTACTGTATATTTAACTTGATAGAACATGTGGAATAATGGAACATGTGAAGTTTTGTTTTAAACGCAGATCAGCAGACAAGTTCCATATATCAATATCAAATGGTCTTTAGTACAGTATTAAATATATTGATATTTAAAAGATTTTAAACAAAGGACTATACAATCACCTCCTAATTTACTAGCTCCCTCAGATTGCCTTTTTGTAAATATAGATAATAAAATTTCCCATAGGAACTTTCTTTAGGGCTACAACTGTGCATACTATCCTAGAATGGAGAGTTGATATAACTTTTTCAAAGGTAAAACTAAATACCAAACTATAAGACATATTTTCAAGATTAATATGCCCCGAATTTTTTAGAGTTTAGATTTAATCTGAAGTTCTGCACTACCATGCCCGTCCATGTATGTCTTAATCAGAATTATATCTCATGCGCATTTAGGCTGGTTACATTCCCAAGTTATGCCTCTGTGCGATGAAATATAGATATCATAAACAGGAACCTATACGCAAACAAAACAAAATATATATAATTATTATATATCTTACAAAAGGAAGAATTGTTTATCATTTTTATGAAACAGCTCTTTAAACAAAGTCTAATCTACATGTTAAATTTTTTTGTTGGTAAAAGTGATACTAGAAGTATCGGTTTATTCTACAAAGAAAAAAATAAAGAAAAGTATATATCATGTCTATTGGTCATTATTTGAATAGCTAAAAATTGTCAAAACACAATTTAAGACATACTGATAACAATGATAACTTCGAGAACCTGTCGCAAAAGCAGTATTTAAATGTCAATTAACTTTGACTTTATTAATGCCCGCGTCACACTGTCCCGATTTTTACGCCGATGGCAACACGATTATGGAAATTTTCAAAATCGGGACTGATCGTATCCAGATCGGGCTATTCGTAGTACCATCTTTAACCATTGTAGAACCATCGGCCACTTTTTCTAGCCTTCGGGGGCAACTTCGGGAAGGGTTCTAAATTTTTTAACATGTTAAAAAATATCCAAAGGTGCGTCCGATGTTGAGGGTTCGTATTGAGTTCGTATCACCATCCTCACCATCGTAATGTCACCGGGAATGCATCTTTGAACATCGTATTGCATTCGTGTTTCCATCGTTTCCATCAGGCAGTTTTGACATTACGATGTCTACACGAATGAATCACGAAGCTACCCGAAGGTCTTACGATGGCAACACGACTTCGTGAAGACCTCGTAATCCCGTCGTGTTGCCATCGAATAAAAGTACGAAGGCGACAAGATGGAACTACAACGGCAATAAATCCAGCTAAATGTAAGTTAATTTTCGCGCTAAAATACATTTAAAGTGCCATGCGCGATATGCACTGGTCAGTCTAATACGACAGTTAAGAAAGACGTTCACAAAACATGGAGCTCATATCATATGATTCTATGAGAACAAGAAAGGCGACAGCGTTGTTTCTATTAATTCAAATGGAACAAAAAGAGCAGCTATTACAGGCTCAGGATTTACTTTTACAAGTAAAATATTATTTTTTGTCAATTTTTCATATAAAGTAACATAATGAAAATCATAAACGCGCCTCGTACACTAACACTGCAGGTACACGTATATAGGGAAACAAACTTTTTCTTCATTATTCTGATTTTTTATGTATCGTCTGAGTTGTTGTCACACGAATGTTTACTCCATAACCATTTTGTTTTCTATATGTCATATTTTGCCGCATTTGTTGATTTCCCCACATCCTTCCTTTTGTCTACATTATTATGATATTCTCCTGGAAAGAGCTCCTTTTGAATAAAAGGGATCAACGAACCCATTACCTTACCTTTAAGATAGATCAGTAAACATGGGCATATTTATGGGTGATTATTCAGACTAGTGCACACATTTTACAGTTCAAACAAGGCAATGCCGAGCGTGGCATCCCCTCGTATGTAACATATTGGGGACAAATATGGACACTATATTTGTATATGACACATGCAGAAAATGGTAGATTGAATATGCATATTTGATACATAAACTATTTTTTTAGAAATCAACAAAAACATTCAGTAAATGGAAATACCTTTAATATTGGCTTTAGAACCAGCAGGTAAAAAATGAGCAACCAATTTCCTGTGTATTATGCTATTTCAAGGAGAAAAAACAAGTCCATCTGCATGACCTTGACCTTTGGCCTTGAACGTAAAAAATGTCCGATCATTACAAGGAGGAACAATATACCAAATGTGGTTAAAATCTTTTGAAGCATATTGGTTTTAGAGTGTTCACAAGGGTGATATTGCCTTGTATCACAACTGCCATTGTGACCTCGACCTTTGAACTTTAAAGTCAATAGCGCTTAAGATATTCTTAACGAGTAACACCATACCAAGTTTTGAGCATTTTGGTTCTGAAGTGTCCATAACAATTTTATATACAAGCAACTTACATGTAGTAGGCGAGGGGATAATAAACTAAGTTTTATAAGAATTAGACAAAAAGATCGATTTCCCGCCATGCATGGCAGACTTGTACAGAAATCCCTGATTTTGGTGGCATTATATGCAGAGACTCAGAGTCAAGTTTTACCCTTCAAGTCCACGATCTTCCGTCTTATGATTGAACCAGAAATGAAATGTATAATATAATATATATTCAATATTGATCAAACAATTTAAAACGCGTGATGCCTTCGGCATATAATTTAAATGCATCGTAAGCTGTACACGACGTCTTTTAGACATCGTATGTCCCTCGCGCCATCATCGTAATCCATCGTGTAGCCTTCGTAATCCATCGTGTAGCCTTCGTGATCCATCGCGAAGGCTTCGGCTGAGATATGAAGCTTAAATACCCGTCTTCGGTTAACTTTCGTATGTCCATCTTTTGCTATCGTATATAATTTCGGCACCATCGTATAGACTTCGTTATTCATCGTACTTGCTTCGGTCACTTTTTGGTATTTTAACGAGATCGTGACCAACTTCGTACGAACTTACAATTTTCGCATTCGGGTGTCCATCGTATATAAAAATCGGGACAGTGTGACGCGGGCATAAACCAGCTTAATTGACTTATTTCAAATTGATACTCGACACATAACCTAACTGCTTTTTGCTACAAAAATACCTTTCTAAGCATGAAGCAATAAGGTCAGCAGCTCCACCAGTTCCTTTCACAACAACTACTGACATATTGTTGTATATGGCTTTTTTAACATGCTTTAGTGTGTCCAAATCACCATTTACAACCAATAAAACTACTGGAACTCGAATTGCTAAGTAAAAATCGTTGAATGTAAATAAATATAATAGTTTTTACTTTGGCTCAAAATCATCGAATTGGTTGTATCAAGATATGGGGTTTGTATGTAGCTAGATTAACTTTATTTTGGTTGAGATATCCTCTTTAGATTTTTTCCAAATAATAAAAAGTTTTTCTCTTCAGGCTTTATCATAAATAAGTAATATTTGTATTTTGGAAATAGGTATATAATCATTATAATTTAATTATCAAATATATAATGCTTATATGTAGCTATGAAGATGTTGTATGAGTGCCAATGATAAAACTCTCCATCCAAGTAACAATATATAAAGTAAACCATTGAAGGTCAAGGTACGAACTTCAACACGGACCTTGGCTTACAACGAACAGCAAGCTATAAAGGGCCCTAACGATTAGTGATGACTAGTGTCAAACAGAAAAAAACAATGGTATAACTAATATAAAAACGAGAAACGAGAAATACTTATAAAACACATAACCATATGACAACCACTGAACACAAGATTCCTAACTTAGGACAATCGCAAACCATTGCAGCGAGATTCAACGTTTTAATAGTACCAAACCTTCTCCCTCTTCTGAAATAATAGTATAACATCACAACATTGAAGGACACACTATAAAATATCAATTGGAAGACTTAACTTAATCAAAAAGCGTAGTATTACAAATTAACACACAATGAACGAATAAATTTGATTAGTGATGCAATGTAAATACCAAGTTAGTAAACATAAGGGATGAATACTTGTTTGATATAATGTCACATTATTTCATCGGCTAAGACAATAATAGTTTGTTAAAAATATAATCACTACAGTAATATTATCAAAATGTTAATATACAGACGACTTAGAACATTTTCATATACCTCAAATTAGGATTGGGATTTTTTTGGAGCTTTTGAAGGGATAATTTATCACATGGTTTACCTATCAAATATCAACTAATCTGATTATTCGTCATAACACTGATTTGATATTACAATAGAGTTAAAATGAACATTCCGACCAGTCGAAACCTATAAAATATTATTTCAAAGAAGCTGAAATAAACCACAGGCCTAGATATTATGCAAGCAATTAAAAGGAAACAGATTTGAACTACAAAGTGTTTTATAAAACATAAAAAAATTAGTTTATACTTTATAACAAAAACAGTGTAACGTTTTTGATATATTGAGCCAATATTTTGGAATTTAAGATCGATCAAACAGGTATTTTGTAAACGATTGTTTTCGGTACAATGGTTTATCAACTTTTGTAACAGGTTAAGACTTTATTATATGGCATATTAACTTATTGTACCAAGTACATCTTCAATTTCACTTATTTCTGTAGTTTAGATCATCAACAATAATAACAACAACAAAAAAACGTTTAGGGGAAATAAAACCAATACAACAAACAGAGATAACACTCCAAAATTAATTTTTAAATTTGTTCTCTTATATGGTTAGTTTCTTTTCTTTGCTCATAATGCTCTCAACACTTGCTTTATCGTACGTTAGAAATTGCTGTGTTTTGTTACAGTCTTTGCTGAAACAAATGTAGGTCTAATCTATTTTTCTTAAAACTTTAATTTTATCAACTAAGGGTTGTCATATTTTATTTTTGTTACATCAGCAATTACAGTATTCGTTTGACAACTGCATGCACTCTCAATTTTATGCATACTTAGTACTTTCTGTTTATGGCTATTAACTTAATAGTGTATATAAAGTTTTATCTTACCTCTGGATTCCTTTTTACCATCTTCAAACGAAACCTGTCCTTTAGAATTGATATACCTTTCGATATCGAATAACTGAAAGATAATTAAAAATGTGATCACACAAACTATTTTCTTAACCGATTGAGAGGTTTAGTGAAAAAAAAGTCGGCAAAATAGATTTATAAAATATCGAGGCGCATTATGAACATTGACCCAGCTAATGTAAGATAAACAAACACAAAATATACACACAGTAAAACGCAGTTAAAATACGTCCGAGTACGATGTCAGAATGGGTTACAAAGCAAACTAAGCAAACTAAGCAAAGTTACACTGATACATATATTAACAAAGGATTACTAGCAGTTGTGCAATCAGTGTGTGTGTGGCTCGATCATATCTGCGCGTTTGTATGTTTGTGTATTTGTCTGAATGGTGTGCTTTTATAAAATGTATACATACGTATGTTTTCATATCTATATGTATGTACATTTCTGTTATTTGCAATAGAGTTTATGAGAATAAAGATTATAACTATTACTTCATATTAAGTTAAACCGTAACCAACAGTCAAGTCGTAATTTTAATCAGCTTACAAACGGTTCAATATATAAAAGACGATATGGTGAAGTATAAAATAAACAATTCAAAGTACACTGGGTTGATAATATGTACTATCATTTCGTATGTATTTTAATTTAGACCCCATCTTTTCAAGTATCTAGTTGGCCTCTAAAATCTGTCGACGATCACATAAGCGATATTAACAAAAATACTGATACTTTGAACTCATGCAATTGTATTTCTCTATGTCTATTTCATTTCATATTATAGATACAGATTATATGTTAATCGTCGTTTTCACCTTGAAATGAATGTGTGTGGATCGGAGGGAATATAACACAATGTTGACTGAAGCTCTATTTTTTTTTGTCTGTTCACAAACCATGTTCAATATAATGGAGTTTTATTCGACTGGTATACAAATGAGGGGTCAAGCTAGCTATAAAACACTGTGAATCCCCAATTTTCTACAAACGGAAATGCCTGTACCAAGTCAGGAATATGACAGTTGCTATACATTTCTTTTTGTTTCGAATTTTCCTCGGAGTTCGTTAATTTTGTCATTGTCATTTTACTTCCGTATATGCCAAAACAAGGTTCAGATAGATGTTCGGCATGTTCACAGACATTTGAAAAGAAAACAATAATATTTACATTAAAAAATATTGCGTTTTACATCAATCAATTAAAAAACCATTAATCGTGTGTCCCACAAAAAAATTTACAGTATCCACTTTTTAAACATAAATATATGTATATACATTCCAGTAATAATGACATTCAGCACACCGTCTGTTACATACATGTTTAATTCTATTTTACTTATATTCAAAATTCATGCGTTTAGTCTTTTTCATTCGGTCGACATGGTTATCGAGAACTGATGTAAGAAAATGTATAAATAACTTTATTGTACCACAAAAAAAGCTTACCTGTAAATTTTGTTCCGTTCCACCTGTATGATGCTCGTCGTTCTAGATAAGAGAAATTCAGTGGTAATTCAAACAATTAATGCTTCATTCGGAAGTGTTTTTAAAAAAAAACAGAAACAACACAAACCGCAGCTGGCGAGTCATGTCAAATTAAATTCTCATGGTTAAAAAAATGAACGATATTGGTCAAGATATGTACAAATGTCAGGCTTGATTTCTTTCTTATACAATTAGGAGCAATTCATGTAAACATATACATTTCATTCAAAGTTTAAATACAATATCTTTGAGGGAAAAAACAGTTAAAAGGGTATTTAGAATGGCACGTTAACAGTTAGCGATTTATAGATATCAACTACAAACGAGCCAAACGCATTTTAGTGTACATGATCAGGATAACCTCTTCTCGTTTTATATGAGGTATCTATATTTTATTAACTCATGTAAATAGTACAAACATTTTGTTTTAAGTGATAAACACACGAAGTCATTGAATTGTATGCATTATTATACATTGCATAACCATTCTGACACATTTAAAAGCTGTTCTATGTTATACCGCAGATCGCAGTAAGGTCGTTGTACGGACGTTGTGAGGTCTTTATGATCGTGATGAGCGTGGTCAACTTTAAACATGTTAAAAACAATCGTGATGCTGTCTTGTCGAAATCAGGTCGTAGCAAAAGCGTAGTGAGAGCACAGTAAGTTAGTAGTAAGATCGCAAAGGTCGCTGTACCATCGTAACGGCAACGTATCGAAAGCGCGATTCTAGTCGGAGAGAGACTGCGCTACGATCTCACACCGACTTTACCGCGACCTTACTACGACCATAACGCTCTTACAGCGACCTAAACACACGTCCACTACGACTATACCACGTTTATACCACGATTATACCACGCTGTTTAAGACCATAGTACGATTTAAGCACGCCCATGCCGTCACAATCCCGCTGTACTTACGACCATACCAGCTTTTGTTTGTCTGAATTTAATTTGGACCTTTCTCTAAAACGGCTCAACCATGCTTAACACATCTATGTCATCCCTACTATCGCTCACTAAGCATCGTCATTTGATCTTGATTGACCAGCAATAAGTTGTTATTGAGGTTGGATCGGTCGGTCTGACATATATCTTTTGGATCATGATTCTCTACTATCAGATCTCCCTCTGCCTCAACCTCTACCCTTGTCCTTACGTAGATTTTGGTTGCATGACTGCGTTGTTTCAGAGAACCTACGTATTAATTTGAAATAGTAGGAATAATACAGCATCCATATGGAACACGATGTTGATGTTATAGTTTGGAGCGTAGTAAGATCTCGGTATGAACGGGGTATGATCGTAGTATGGTCGTGGTAAGAGCATGCTATAATCGCAATAGAAGCGTGGTAAGATCGTGTTGCAATCGGATAAATCGTGGTATGGTCGTAGCGAAGACGTGATGAGCGTAGACAGATCGTGATAATCGTAGTGATGTCACGTTGTGAGAACGTGGTATAATCGTAGCGGGATCGTTGAAGAAGCGTAATGAGGTCGTAGTAACAACGTGATTAAAACGAAAATTTACATTTTCGTGCAGCTCATACTGCGAGCTCACTACGATCTGAATTTATTTTAGATCCCGATGAGCATGGTGCGATCGTGGTCTAGTGGAACTGGCGCATAAAAAAGCAAAATTATGGAATATAACATCTACTCACTTCCAATACACATTCTGTTCCTTGTTCTTTTTCGTTGTCCTGAATAAACAAAAGGAACCAATCGAACTTTACAATGTATAATATGTCAATCATAATATACATTCAACTGTGATGCATAATAATTCAAATCAATTAATTTCTCTCTTCGATATGCCTAAACAATTATTTTCTAGTAATTAATGTATATTGTTATTCAGACATGCATGTTTGTTACGTCCATCATATCCTTCCACTGATAAACATGTGTGAAAATGAAACGGTTATACCACACCGTTAAAGACTACACAATGGAATGATAAGTTATGTTTAGTAAATATTCAGACTTATGTAATGAGGAATATGCAGTATTTTTTAACAACTGTGTTCGGTAGCTGTATATGTTATTATTTGTAAACAACAACAGTATATTGCCTCTTTTGAAAATGTTTCACACAGCACTGGATAACTTCGCTATTTTTTACATTTTTTGTTTTAGATATTTTATTTGATGTTGATACCAAAATGACCATTAGGATTATTATCGTTATGTTAATGTGTGAATTATATACTTGATGTATAAGGCATTGTTCAAAAAAGACTTTCTTCACTCAAGCATACATGTCCACGTTTCATCTACCACATCTCTTCTTCTTCATTATTTATTGTTTTATCCTTAATCTGCTCGTAATTTAACTGATAAGTATGACGCAAACATCTGTATTGTTTTAAAAATATATTTTCATTTTTGTTATCTTTTAGATAACTTACCGAAATAAACACTGAGGAGAATCCGTAGAGTTGTGGTAAATCGCAAATAGGAGCACACTTGTAAACTACACTTTGCACAAAATTTGTGTCGTCTTTTTTATATATAAAACCACATCCTATTAGGATAGAAAAATGTTTGCTGATTGACAGACGACACAAACAGTTCATGAAAATACGCTGTGTGTTAATAAATAACTTGTAGATTCATGTGGATTCGGTATTCGTTGAAAACCAATATTCATGCATTTCGTTGGTCAGTTACACCACAAATTGAAATACTCATTAAATTACAAATGTTCAATATGAAATTAAGCTGACTTATCACAACCACGAATACAGAAAATGTTTCCCTCAGTCCACGACAATATTTTTGGAAATAACTTAACCATGTGTTTTGGTGTAAACAACATTTCTTATGACCTTGCAACCTGTTTTTTCAACAAAATAGTATATCCATGTGTGTTTTCCCATATCCTGCATGGCTGAAGCCAGCCACTTTATAAACAAAAGTGGAATTGAGTGCGCCCAATGCAGATTACGGAAAAACTACTCCTTTTTATTCAATAGTTTTCTAAATACAACATAAAAGATCGATAATGGCCTGCAGCTCATTATTTTTTATGCTAATGATTGTCAACAAATATCTTTCAATTTTTAATGAGTAATAAGTGTAATTAAATGTGGCAAAATAAACATCTGTAACCTATAGCTTAAACATGGTTATGCGTGTTGTATTCTTTGTATTATATTATTTAAACCTAATAATTACATTTATGAACCGCTAAAGTAACTTACTTCCAGCAAATCTTGCTACATGATTACTGGCTTTCTTCAACATTAAATTATCAGCCATTTCATATGTTGGCGTCCTTTCATTATATGCCCCGACTACAGAAACAACTACTCTTGGCTCACCAAATTGTTTCATAGTTTTCCAGATATCAAACAAATATTGATCAGAATCATGATTCTATAAAATCAAGATCAAAATTGTGATGAGGTTTTTACATGTTCGGTAACGTGCGATCTAATGTGATTGATTGATTGTTGGTTGCTTAACGTTCAGTGGAAAATATTGAATGCATATTCAGGACGAGAACAAGTTAACAATAGATTCAATAGGTAGGACCTGTCATAATAGAGGCCATTTGGGATGATAGTCGGGGAAATTTGGACTGCCACTGGAAAATGAGGGTATAAAACCAGGTTTAATCCACCATTTTCTGTGCCTGTACCAAGTCAGGAATATGACAGTTCTTGTCTATTCGTTTTTGATGTGTTTTGTTATTTGATTTTGCCATGTGATAATGAACTTTCCGATTAGGTTTTCCTCTAAGTTCAGTATTTTTGTGATTTTACTTGGATAGGGACAACAGTTTTGCCTTGCAAGAGGACCCCTCAAAGAGTTGTTGTAAGCATTCCGAACGTGCAAAGAGCGTTGCATTCTCTTTACACGAGGCATCATATTTAACGTCCCCAATCTGACCGGACGTAACTGCGAACTTAATACATGCCCGCACAGCCAAACGAACGCCCCACTTCGGCAAGCGTTTTACTGCCGGTCGGAAGAAGACCTAGTGGCCATATTTCTATTCCCCAGTCACCCTTGGTGATAATAAAAAAAATATGTCGGATGTTACTATCGTTGTTCCAGGAAATCTGTCTTTAAGATGTTTTAAGAATTATATACCCTTGTGTTCTTTCAATGCTGAACATATGGAAATTTTTAGAGAAAATCCACAGCCTTTATCCTTGTACTCTCATATTTGGCAATTTAAAGACTTATATATAAAGAATTATTGCATGCAGTGCTAGCATTGATTTCATAAAAACAAGTTAATGACTGTAGTTATTGGTTAAAACAAATATAAATAAATATGGACGAAATCAAGTACACCTTTTAGGGTGCGCTCGACTTTAGAGACTCATCACGAGGTGTTTTGGAATTATTAGGTTGCTTAGAACTTTTTGTAAACAATAGACGCTAGCACATCATAGAAAAGCAAGTGAGTAATATATGTTTCAAATTTTATAACAAAAACCTCTGTATTAAAGGGTGTGGATTTTCTATAAAAATCTTGGTTTATTTGCCACAAAGTCCTCTTTTTCTATTAAATGCAATGAAACAGTCAATAATAATGCTTTGCATTAAGTTTCCCCTTGGTATTTGTACAAAATAGCCTATCTCTATAATTCATTATATCTGTAGTTTTGATACATTTGAAGTTTGAAAAGTTCCTACAAAATTGGCTACAGAAAGGGTCATAAACCCTACGTTATAACGATCGGCCTTATGTATATTGATGGTCCGATGTAATAATCAGTGCATATTGACAATCATATCTGACTTTCCTCGATTAAAATATGTTCGCAATAGTGTGTACTAGTTTTTTTTGTAAACTATTGGCTGAAAGCTACTATAGCCTCCATTAGATGTGCATCAATGTTGTGCAAATCATGTTTTACGGAATGATTTCTATATGACAGAGTTTTTTGTTGTCGTACGAACTTTTAAATTCAATTTGATGAAACAAAATATCTGATTATTTGAGAAATTTAGCATAATGTGTTTAGTTTCAAAAGGGATATTTCTCAATAAGACTGACATTCTAGTTTGATCAAAATCCCCTAAAATGGCCTTTATTGGCTTAAATGTTTCAAATCAGTATTTTTCAAACAAAATCACTTTGAATCACAGACAGCTTATACATTGATTAGACAGGAAATAATAAACATTTACGTACCTGCGTTTTAATCATGGCGTCCAAAATTTAGATTTTTCCTCGACAAAATCAAAGAAAATTGGAAAGTTTTCACTAATTATTTAACAGGAAACATTAAGCGCATACGTCGACAACAATTAACTTTAAAATAATGTTTATAAAGTCATTTTACATGTGTAACTTGAATATCAAGTTTGTCGATACATGTACTTGCGCTGTATGTTTCCTGGTCCTCAATTTGTATGAATTCCGGTCAATTTTGTCAAATGTCGCCGCAATCTCTTATCTTGACCTATTTGGGATGTTAAAAGTTCAACTTTGACAAATATTTATAAATGTCAAATTAAAATATTTTGATGATAGACTATCAAACTTTATAATTGGGGCGAAATTTGACCCTTTTATGGAAATAGATGCCATTTAAATGCTCCTTTTTGCAATGTATTTTGGCAAATAAACACAAGTTTACACACAATGACAAAAGAATTTTATTTCACCGTTTTAACTTTTGGAAAATCAAATTTGAAGAGGATACTTATTACATATGTATGCACATGGATATAAGAAAATGTGGTATAAGTGCCAATGAGACAACTCTCCATCCAAGTCACAGTTGATAAATGTAAATCATTATAAATCAACGTACGAGTTTCATCACGGATCATTTACTCACAATCAACAGAAACATTTTATTTTAATTGAAAACAATATGCCCTGTCTGTCAAACATTCCTTTGCGTATTTAACAATTTTATTTGTTTTCGGGTATTGGATATTTAATGCTTTCAGTGTGATCATGAATGGCGAATAAGTCAAGTGATTGCAATGATTGGTGATATTAACTTTTCAAAATAAAACGATTAATGACAAACATTTTTTTTCTCTCACGAATTCAAGAACAAGGTTGAATACTTTAATAAGTTCAACTTGGTGTATAATATACGTGTAAGTATAAACCTTGGGTGCCGTCTGTCTTTTCTTCTTCTCTCCTCTTGTCCTATCCTGTTTTGAAATACAAATACTTATCATCTTATGTCCCTTTAATGAAATAGAACTCCATACTTTCCTGTGTATGACGCACATTTTATATCATATTAAGCCAGGAAAGCTGACAACAAACATCATCATTTAAAAGATATGTATTTTAAAATGTATGGCAAAAAAGTCAAGAGTGAAAATAACCATTTAATTTCATTTCTAATATAACCATCTTACATGCTACTAAATCATACATTATCCGTAATAGGTTTCTTGTCCGGTCGTCAAGGAGTCGTACTTTGCAATTTTAGTCAACTCGGGATGACAAGTCAAGAACGAACATTTTTCTAACAAAATATCTTTATTTTTTGGCATATTTAGTCTCCTCAGAAGTGCAATTATGTATAAACATAAAACAAAATGTCAAGCACATTTCTAAATATCATTGACGTATTTTGATAATTTTTTTATTGAAACTCCGTTTAAGGAATACAAAATGTATAATGAGTGGACTTAAAATATTTACCTGTTCCATCCACAAAAAAGCACATAACACACTAAATATGAATTGTCAGACTATTGATAAGAAGCGACTTCCGGTAATCGCAATGATACTTTTGGCGTGGGTCTTATTATTTTAGGGGATTATGTCCTTGTTTAGAAAATGTGGTGAAGGTCATGTGCTCAATTTTGACTTTTGCTTGTTTTTGCATTTTTTCTATTACTTTTTAAATTCATATATAGAAAAACTGGCGCAAAATGTTTTCTTCATAGTGATAACATATGATATATTTGGTCTGGATCGAGGTTAATGCCTTGAAATGTTTCATTTTTCGGTAGATTGGTTACTACTGATTGATTTATAACGACAAACAAAACTATAGTTTCGGAATGCTCATCTGACTCAACTTTTTCACTGAATGTTTTGTTTATTCACATAGATCAATTGTAGTTACAATGAAAAGCCGGTACCAATGCATGATTACTCATAGTATGATAGTAAAATTAGATAATACAATTCAAGTTAAGCTTACGTGTGTTCCACTTGTCTGTTTGTTTTCGTACTAAATTGAATAAATTTTAAATAAGTAAAGAAAAGCATGCACTTTATTTAAAAACATGCAGCCTTCAAAAGAATAACTGTTTCAATTATTCATGATTATGAAGACTTTTGCTATATGCCCTCGTTAATTAATACTGATGCCTTTATTCAAAAGTATAACGCAACAAAATATGCAGAAAGAACTGATCTCTACAGAAATGTTGATTATTAGTTGAACACCTACGTAGACAATGGAATGCATCGCAATATAATATGACGTTCGAGTATGAGTTTTTTTAATTAAGATTAATCCAGATACGTGCCTTGTTCACGTAAACAACTAATTATGTGGGTTTTTTCATGAGTATTAGATTGATATCACAGCTTTTGAATTTGAAATCTGGGAATGAATCATCGTCTCAATAATGAGTTCTCCGGTATAAAAATATGTGATCGAATATTTTTTTGTTAATATGTTCTTCGTGTTGACTCTTTTAAGACTATTTAGTATTTATTATCATAAAAACTCGTTTATTTCAAGAACGAACATTCAGCCATGTTCGAGGTTAGAGAGTTAATATGTATCAATTTGAGCTTAGATACAAGACACATATTTTTTTTCTACTTGTTTGTGATAACATATATATAAATATAACACTTTAATGTGTGTTTAAATTAATGAAATGTAACCCGTCGAATGTAATTATTGAAGCAAATAAAAAAAATTTCAGAGCACTTGAGAACAGGTCAGTTCTTTTTTTCAAGGTTCAAGGTACTTATGTCAATATGATCACGAAATATTCTTGAATTACTTCATTCGAATGCAGATAAATTAATATACATAACCGATGAATATAACAAAGTACGGACATACTCGAACGCTGTTGACAAATGTTATCCCTGACAGTAACATTATAAATGTTTCTGCATCATGAAATTCTTTAGAATCAAGTAACACAATATACGATGTATTGCAGAACTAAAACCAAATACCCTTGAGAAATGTTAACGGTGTTAATAATCAGATGAAAACAGCTTACCTCACGATCGACAGTTGAATTATGTGGTGTTTCAACATATACGCTCTTAAATAAAAGAAAATAAATATAATTGTTTGATATAGTCAAATGATTTCTAATATTCATGATAGTAAAACCCAATCGTCTGATCAAAAAATTTCTATTTATGATAAAAAGAAAAGTATATCCTGCTGCCCAGGGTTTTCCTTGGGTCAACTATTTTTTTCGCCACCTCTTTCGCCAAAACAATATATTTTTCGCCACTTTATTATTTTTTTCGCCAAATAACATAAATATGTTTTTCGTTTAAAATTTATCTTTTTTTTCTACCCACCCCCACTAAATGAGGGTGCCACTATACTTTTTATAATAAAGAAGATATAAGTCCTGGAATATAACAAAATTAATGAACATGTTTTTGATCATATAATACCAGTATAGTTCGTAGGGAAAGTTTCTTTAAAAGAAAAATACTGATGTGCCCTTTTGTATTAAGAAACTAAAAAGTGATTTTTACAACAAAACACAAGCTTTCATCACATAAAATTGATCCCTCATTTCATGTGTAGTCAATATTGAAGGGTTACTCTCCTTCGAGGGGTTGTTCCCAACCTTTTGGATATATTTCTTCATAACGAAAGTTTTCTTTTCTTGATCATCGTAAATGAATAAGTTTAGACGTACAACTTTGCTTGAAACACGTGTGTCACTCATACGACTTTAAAGTAGTCTCCCTAATCAATAACCTATATTTAAGTCAAAGGATAATTAAAGTTTTAAATTTTTCTTGCTTTTGAACATTTTTCGTCACAACAGCTTTCTTTTCTAAATTATCTTTAAAAGGAGAGGAGACGTCAAAAGTTTGCTTCAAACACGTGCGTCGCAAAGTTGTAAATAAATTCTGTATGTGACATTTAGCGGAAGCCATTTAACCATATCATTTTGTCAAACAATTCAATCAACACCTTTATTGAATAGTCCTTTGTTGTCGATAGTTATAAAATGCAATCAGCTGATTATTGATTTTCTGTTCAAATCTTAATGAGGTCAAGGTGAATTCCGAGTTTTATCTGATCGGGTAAAGTCCGAGAAACTTGAAAAAAGTAAATAAACAAGATGGAGGAAAATAAATCGTTATATATATTTCTTTCGCCAAATTCTTTCGCAAATGACGAATTTTTATCGCCACAATTATTATTTTTTCGCAAATTGCGAAAATGGCGACCGCCAGCGGAAACCCTGCTGCTGCCGATGCAACGTTCACAACACATTTTTTGAATCAAAAAACAATAATGACTAGATCGAAGCTTGGTAATCAGATTCTGTGCATATTATCCATCTGAGGGTCAAATGTTTTCAACTTTTTTGTTTTGTGTTTCAAATTGGGTTGTCGCATTTACATTTTTGTTGAGAAAATTAAGCGATGACACACATATTACATTTTTTCACATGCTTAATTTACCCTACCAATATGACAAGGCCGAAATCGAGTTGAATATAGTTATATTTTCAATTCTATTTCTACCAGTACTCGGCCACCATCAATAAAATTCTTATTAAGAATCAACAGTCAAATCTAGAAACAAAACATTTACATATAGTAAGTTGGTCAAAATGTCAGAATCCTTTTAGAAGTCTAAAGGATATGAACAAATACAGTTTTAAAAGTTCAAGTTAGACTAAACATGTAAACATTGAAATAATTGAAATAGAAAGAAGTTGGAATAATATGACTTTTGAAGCCATTCAGTATATGAAAGTTACTTAAGAAACACGAGACATACGATTTCCACACACTAGGCATAAAACAAGTGTTATTTCAAAGTCCCTGTTTTTAAATTTGATCCAGAATAATTCAAAATATGTCAACTGCCATTTGATTTGCAGTGAATCAAAGATCGGGGTTATCATTGGGTTAACGTTTATATAGATAAATTATCGTGAAAAAGTATCTAACGGTGGTCAAGCATCCAATTGCATCGTGAAAAATCGTGGTATTTCTAAAAAGTGACTATTCAATACTTGAAATTTAAGAACTACAGATTTTTAGTCACAACGTTACATTTTAAGCGTTCTGAAAGTTAATCTATTTCAAATCTCTTAAAATTTAGATTATCAAACATGGAATATTGTGATCACTGTTAGTATTATTTCTTTAACAACATTTTGCAGTACAAATCAAGTACTGTAAAAGACAGGTACCTAATCATTACAATAATTTTAATGAACAGAAAACAATGTAATGGTAATCAGAATTAAATTTCCATTTCTATATATGTTTAATACAGAAATAGTACCTATGCTGAATACATTTACATACATGCCAATACCCGGCTATAGGGAATAATTATATAAAAAATATACCGGTTCTGGTTCAATATATTCTATTCTGGAATCAACTTGGTCCACATCTCTATTTGTGTATACAGAATTGATCTCTAAGGACTCGGACTCTGATTTAACAGAGATGCTAGTATCCGTTTCCATTTTAATTGTGGCTCCATCAGTTTTGGGCGGCTCTTTTTTTTCACTGTCAGTAAAAGTCTGCAATAAAGAAAGATAGCAATTTGACAGAAAAGTTCTGTTTATATTTGTTTCAAATATTTCATGAAATTATCTTATCTTTTTTACAAGCAGTCTTCTAGATCTACAACAAGGTTAGGCAAACTGTAATCACTGCGGGAAATAATATACTAGTAGCGTCGATTACTTCATACGTGTTGGCCAATTCATTGACTACTTTCTTCAACCTAGTGTACGTCAATTATGGACATTTACACAAGATACGACGTTCTTTATTAACAAAATTGAAATAATAGAGGCACCTGATAATGTAATTTTAGCGACTTTTGACGTAAGTAGTATGTACACAAATCTGAGTCACGAAAAAATAATTCAGGCTGTGTACAGAGCGTTTGCATATAGCATATATGTATGCAATCCCACTACCACCACGGAAAGAATTTCTGAGCGTAATATATAAACAAATAGTGGGTGTTCCCATGGGAGCCCCTATGTCGCCAAGCTTAACAGACTTGAGAATTTTTGAAATCATCTCTAAAATACTAGGAGAATTTACACGCGCTTTCAAAATTATGCATTTGTCAGTATATAGAGATGACGGCTTCATGTTATTTGACGGAAATGAAAATGAATTGCTTGACTTTTTCGAAATAGCTAACAACATTCATCCACTCATTAAGTTCACACATGAAACCTCATGGACGAACGTTCAATTTTTAGATGTAACAGTGTACAAAGGAAAGAGATTTATTACAAATAAAATCTTAGATATCAAACTATATCGCAAACTAACAGATAACTACCAATACCTGCATAGATCATCATCCCACCCATCGTCTGTATTCAAAGGTTTTATTACAGGAGAAATTATAAGATTTATTCGGTCATCTAATAATGTAGAGGACATAGAAGCACAAATTCAATTGTTCAGAGAAAAACTCCAGAAACGGGGTTATGTTGCAGACGAAATTGATTCCATAATAACGACAACAATGAAAAGAACAAGGGAAAGTACATTAAGGTACATAACTAGTAATAAAGGGAAATCACCACCTTTATGTTTCATAACGCAATTTAATCCTAGAGTTAAACAACTGGGTAAAACTTTAAGAAAACACTGGCACTTAATTTCGAATGATGGCACAGCAAACAAACTTTTTCAAAAACCACCCATTATTTCATACCAGAAACACAAGAACTTAAAAGAATATTTAACATCGTCTAAACTAAAATAGAATATAGGAGATTAAGCTATATCACAATATTCGCAAGTTAATTTAAAGAAAACAGAAAGATGATTCACCGAGTGTAGTGCCCCATAATTTTCGTTTATTTTTATCATGTTGCTGTAAGGCTAGGGTACCTGATGAGGATAATGCCTAGGTAATATAAAACCTAAACCGAAACACCAGGTGAAATTGCATCATAAAATCAATTATTTCTTACAATTATCTATGCGTATACATGCGTGTATGATTTAACTATTGAAGGAATAATAAAATAGATACCTGCCTACACAGTTTGGTTCAAAACGAAACAAATAGTAATATTGACCGACTCTTTTAAAAATTTTAATATATGAAAATAAACTAAATATGCATTTATTGAAGAGATAATGAGATCTTACATTGATTCTCTGTAGCTATATATACTGTTACAAACATAGAATATTTTTTCTTAGTGATAATATTGAGATAATTGGATTAATTAAGAACTCGTTCTTATTTCAACATCTCTGTGGATTTATGCTGTTAAAAGATAATTGTGTCTTAGGAATAGTATTGAGATATTTGGATTGGTTAAGGACTCGTTTTTATTTAAACATTATTTGACGGTCAGCAGGAATAAAACAGGACATGCACACTAGTAACAGTAGTAAGAACTAGGAAAGATAATGTGATTGTGTGTATGTTTATGGCATATTAAATGTTGCTGTCGACATATGCAAAACATGTGTAATTTATTATTAAATCAAAACTTTTGTGCACATTGAAGTGTGATAGTTGCAAAAAAAATCGTATGTCAGAGATCTCGCTTTACATGTACTAAATTACTAGAATTAAATAAATACTCTTTACATTGCTTAATTATGATTTTGTGTTTTTTTACCATACGTGTACAAACTCATGTTTCTGGTGAAAATCATAGTTTGGGTATAATTTATCTATATTTTGTGTTTTTCTTTCTGTTAGTTGACCGTACGATAATACATTTAGTTTAAGATTCGTCAAAGGTAAATATAACATATAACATTATAATATAATTGAAAGCGATTAAATCAGTCTCATAAAATCAAGAAGCATAAATAAAATCAAATGTATACCTACCTCTGTTATGGAAATTGCGTTAAGTCTCTAAGAAAAATTGAAAAGTGAAAATCTTTGTCAACAAACATTACAGTCTCGTATTTGTATAGCCTAGTTTTCAAATAAACATATGTCTGATGATAAATATTAATGTCTTAAATATTCATGTTGGTTTATTACACCTACTGTCATTTTCCACAATATTTCTTTTTCTATTTGTAACAACTGTTTGTATGCTTTAGTTTGAAATATTCTGAATTTTAATTATAAGTCTTTTCCTTTATTTCATATCTATACAATAACAAAAAAGATGGTGTTTCCAAACTTTTCTCTCTATGTATATACGTTCGTTTCCGAAGAAAAAATATTAAACATATTTGAAGTGTCTTTTAACGATAAACACACTGCTACTTTATAATTCGCAACTTTCGGTTGATTTTAATACGTGTGTTTCTCAACTTGTTCGTCATTATGTGCTGTTGCATCAGTACAACATAATTCTAATTCGTCTGTATAAAGCCAGAAATTCGTTACTTGACTGTTGTTGTTGGTAAAGGTCTGCTTTATTATTTTGTGTTCATTTTCCTAGTATTTACCAGATCTGTGAATTGAATCAGATTGTTAATGCAGGTTTTTATAGATTTATGTGTTTTATGATTGCCTAAATGTAGTTCATTGTAACTTCGTGCATCCTATTACCAATCATATCTTCTATTTGTTTCATTGAGAGCTGTGTGTGCATTGGCATGTGCAGTTAAATTTTATTCAGACACTGATTTTGAACAGTAAAAAATAATCAATCATATTGCATATTTTACACATTTCTTACTCATATATTTGTATATACGTATACACAAAATTGAAAACAACACGTTAAATAATTCAATTTTTAAAAAGGATACAAATAGCTTACGTGTACTGAAAGGTTCACTTTCTGCAAATTAAACATGAAAAAAAAATACTAGTTTACGAAGTGACTAATATACACACGCATTCATAGATATTTTAGAGTTAAGTATGACTCCTTTTCACCAAACTAGTACACATGCGTGTAAAGGAGCCAGCAACAGTACGCCGTTGGTTAATAGGGATATTCTCGCTAAGCTAAATTGAACACCCTTGATAACTGTCGGCTGTTAACTGCTCTTCGGTCGGGTTTTTGTATCTGCAACTCTGTATCTTCCCCATTTCCATTGTCAATTTCACCTGTTATGCTGTATGATTTTTAAAAATGTAAATAAGCACAGAACAACCTGTGATCATTTCCTGTTTTCAAATTTTGTTCACATGTATTCTTTACTGGTCTTAATGCTTTAAACATTTTATGTTTGTTATGGTTTGAATCATAACCTCTTATTTGTCTTTTTTGTAAATAGAGTAGGCTACAGTAGAAATGTGAATATCAAGAGAAATAATGGGAGGGGTACTGTTAAATTAGAAATAAGACATTCGGTATCTGGACATCTGGATAAAAATAAAAGTAACACAACAAATATTGTGAAAAAAACCTTCATTAAAATTTACGATGTGATTAAATAGTGATAAAACAATCAAAGCTTATACACTAAAAACAATAAGAAAAACATTTCCTCATTTAAAGACTGATACGCAAAACTTTTACATTATTTCTGTGGTTCATATGCAATTTCCTTTATAAATGCATACATATGACAGTTAATTGATGAAATATCGAAGTCGTATGTTGAATAGAGAATCAAAATGATCTACCATGTATACATGCAAATCGAATGGTCATATTTACACACATACGCCACCAATAATTTTTTGTTTGAAATATATTATTTTATTATTTTTATATCATTCTCAAATCTCATTCTACAAATAAAGATGTACAAACAACAATAGACTTAAAATATATGGTTAACCATAATTGTTACCAATAATTAGATACTAGTTTAATAGTACACTACAGTATACATCTTCATTGAGCTCTATTTCTTAATAATATTATGAATATTTGACAAGTTTTCTTTAATGTTTATTGCTTTATTGGTCGAGCACAAACCTGTAGAGACCATTCAATTCTATTATAGTATCTAAGCCAATCAATTGCTTCAGCAACAGATGGGACTGTAAATCTTACTCTACATAAGTAAACATATCTCTTCAATATGAGAATACATGTATTGATAATACCTTTACATACATGATATTTTACACTTAAGATTATACTTGATAAGAGTGGCTGAAATTTTATTTTACATACCTCTTCCAACTTTTGAAAAAAATTAAGTGCACAATTCTGTTTCACTATATTTACACTTATAGTAAAGTAATTGTTCCCAGAACTCTATGGAGTAATCTGTATTGAAATGCCCTTAATGTGGGGTCTTCTGTTATAAGTAAAGGCAGACTAAAAAAGAAACTCCAATCTTCGGCCACGATATCTATTCCCAATTTTATTTTCCATTTCTCTTGTATACGAGATGGGTTCCTTTATTTTATCTAGAAATGTTTTATAAAAATGTTTTGATACTTTATCCAATGTGTTCATTGCGGTTACAATTTTGTGACCAACAGTATCTAGTTTGAAAAATACTTGTGTGAATGAATAACATTTTTCCATTCCTTTGGGAGTGCAATTATTAGTCCATAGAACTCTAGGAAAGTTGTTTTTATATGATAGTTTCTAATAAATTCTTCAAAATTGTAAAATTCTACATTTTCCTTAATGAGATCATTTATGAAAAATATATTATTCTTTATCCAACTATTATAAAAAAAAACTGTTTTACCATCAATCATAACATTTTCATTTAAAACAATGGTTGAGACAAAGTTTCACTTGGGGCTGTGGACAGAGGTTCACACAGTGAGGCCCATGCTGAAATTACATTTTGCCAAAAAGGGTTAAATTCCTCTTAAATTTTATTGAGTGTTGATTTTGATAAATGCCACATATTTTCTCCACCATTCATTTCAAGATGATCTGCCAATAACAACTTCCATGATGAATAATTTGTTGGGTTTTAAACTTTTTTAACCCATGATAGCTTAAGTTATTTTATAAAGGATTCAATATGTGGCATTTTTACTCCGCCATCCTCATAATTTGAAATAAGTATATTTCTTTTAATTTTGTCCCCTTTACCATCCCACAAAAATTTGTATAGCATAGCTTGCATCTGCTTTAATATATCTGGGGATGGATCAGGTAAAACAGTAAAACATTGAATTAAAATTGGTAGGGCAAGAGTTTTCACAACTACAATTTTTCCATATATAGTAATATTTCTAAATGACCAATCACTTAAGAGATTTTTTACTTTTTGAATTTTTTCTAAATAATTATCAACACATATATCAACTTTTGATAAACAATATTAAATGCCTAGGAGTTTGAAATTTCCTGAGTGGTTCCATATTATTTTTTTTTGTGTTTAGCTCCTCAACACAGCCCCTTTTTGCCCAAATCCATATAACTTGGGTTTTTTTTCAAAATTAGCCTTCAAACCGGAGCAAGAGTAAAACAAGTCTATCTTAATCGGAGCACTGTTTAGCGATTCTTCAGTATCATCCAGGATCAAAGTTGAATCATCAGCATACTGGCTGAGTAAAAATTCAGAATTTTTAATCTTTATACCATTTATGTCGTTATCATATTTTATTGATGCACTAAGCAGTTCCAAACATAGAATAAAAAGATAGGGGGACAAAGGATCCCCTTGTCGTACCCCCTCTCTATTACAAAAAAGTCAGATAAATAGCCATTATTTTGAATACAACTTTTTGAATTATAGTATAGGGTTGTGAACCATTTCACTATTGTTTCACCAAAACCTAGAAATTTCAAAGTTTCGCATATAAAGTTCCACTCAAGAGAATCAAACGCTTTTGCAAAGTCTAACAAGACACGAAAGCCAGGAATACCTTCCTCATCTACTTTTTGTAAAAGGTCATATATAAGACGTGTACACTCACCAATATATCTGCCTTTCATAAAGCCAGTTTGAGTATCACTAAGCAGGTGATGAAGGACTTTTTTAATTCTATTTGCAATATATGTTGATACTATTTATAGTCTACATCAAGTAGTGAAATAGGTCGCCATTTTTTTTTTAATTTGTTGGTTTTCCATCTTTGGGTAGACAGGTGATAACTCCTTTTGTTTGTGAAATTGATAATTTACCTTTTTGAAATGCTTCTTTGAAAGAACGCAGCAGGAAAGGATTAATGTGCCAAATTTGTTTTTGTAAAATTCAGTGGTAAAACCATCCAAACCAGGAAATTTTCCATTTTTCATATTTTTTAATGCATTATGGATTTCTGAGCTTTTTAATTCCCCCTCTAAATTAAAATTGTGTTCATCAGAGAGAATTTTGATAAATGGGTTTTCCAAAGAAAAGAAGTTAGCCCTATGTATATTATTTATGAGTGTTTTCTTAGATGAATATAGATTCTCATACATTTGTAATAAAGCTTTTGTTCTGCACGAATATTTGCTTGATCAGTGATAGTTTCCCCGCTATCTAAAGTTAAATTTGAATTTCTTTATCTATATAATTTCTTTTCTCTAGATTACAGAAATATTTTGTACTACTCTCTCCTTCAATTAGCCATTTTGCTTTTGCTCTCATTATTGCCCCTTTTATCCTAGATTTTCTTAACGACCTTAACTGAAGTTCAATACGTGTAGGTTCTCCCCTTTTATCATTGATGTTACCATTATTGTTCAAATTTTTCATTATACTTTCTAGTTCTGCTCTTCCCTACTGCGTTCTTTCTATTTAAAAGATGAATAAGATATTGTTTAACCTCGTATCATTAGTTTTAGTGTTTCCCAAAACAGTTTATCTGAAATGGAAAATTCTATTTCTTCCCTTTTTCAGAATCAACTTTTTTATATTGTTCAATACACTCAGCAATACAAGTTTTGTTATATTAGTAATTAATTCTTTGTCGTATAATAAAGCATTGTTAAAATTACACGTCCCTTTGCCTTTTTCATTTGTATTAAATTGAATGGACAGAGATATGGGTGGTGAGTGATCAGAATTAAATGCAACACCAATATCACACGAGGTGATCAGTGGTTGAAAGTCAGATGAGACAAGGAAGTAGTCCATTCTTGCCTGCTTTTTGTTAGGTCCTCTCCAGGAAAACCTCTTTTTCTCTGGGTGTAAACATCAACCAGATCTTTTTCTTCCATCATTTCATAAACCTTTTTTTGAGCTTTTGGGTTATTTTTATGCAAATAGTTTAGAGTATCCGATATCATAATTTTGTGGTAAATTCCAGTCATCCCAAACTATTACTGAAGTGTTACCAACATTTTCAATATCTCGCTGTAATATTTCATAAAAAACTCTTCTTTCTATTTTATCAGAAGACAGGCATCTACAATTTATGCAACCGATTTTCAAACTAACCATATTTTATATCACTTACATTTGTGACGGATATCTATTCAATTATACAGTCAATAAACATATAGTCAGAGCAATATTAAAAAAAGTCAAATAAGTAGAGAGAAATGAAAGTGACATAAACATGTTTCTTTCGAACCGTTTAACCCATAACAACGAGAGTTCTCCCGTTTCATTGTCATACAACTTTAATTAAGTAAATTAATTAACAAAAATACAGTGGGTGTCTCTCTTCCTCAGCCCTTTGTATATTAAAACAAAATACAGTTTTTATAACAAAAAAAATAAAAAAATAACTGTTTTCCCCTTTCTTTATACCTCTAAAAAATAGTTATAGTGCAAATCTCTGTAAGTCTTTTCCCATTTCAAGTTTTTTAATGTTTAATTTTGAGGAACAGAGGTTTAACAGTTTGTTATTGTCGTCCGGGTGCCCCCTTTTTTTTATTGAAAGCAGATAATTCTGCTTTTATTTGAGAATGACATGTTTCTCAGGTTGATTTGTTACTTTTAAAGATAATACAGTTTTGAACGACTCTTACGTGACATACTATTCATATCTGGGGCTCTTTAAAAGACATAAAAGGAAACAGTATGACGAATTATAGGCATGTGCGTTTTATATGATGGACCTCTAGTAATTAAGTCTATTCACGTTCAAAACTAAATACAAACTATTGACACCTACTAGAAGAGTTCAATAACGGTGTATATTTGGAATAATGTTTGCCTAAGTACTCTTGAAAGGCACATATTATGTATTTCTTTAGTTTAGAGTGGGTTTTATTATTCTCCGTGTTTATGTCTGAATCTTGAGTCAAAACATCCGGTTCAGTTTGCGCATGCCTACCTGAGCAGTCTAATATGCAAATTAACCATGTGCGGATGAGCCGGGACGTACAATTTATCAACATAGAAAAAAAACCAATTTAGAGAGAGTTTCAATACACAATGTCAAAAAAACAGGAACGTAGTAATAAAATACAATAATAATGTTACTATGAGTGTTCCAATGAGATTTGTTATATTTTTTTGTTTCAATCAGTTAAAGGTATTTATTTTACATGAGAAGGTCTGCTAAAAGGTCTATGATGATCTCTTTTTTTTCAGTATGACAAACGGATACTTTTTAATGTATACAAGATGGACTTTCTTCTGTTCAGATGAAGGCAGCGCACGTCTTTCATTTAAAAGATTAAAATCGAAGTTTTGCAACAGACAGCGGCACATCGGGCACAACACTATATCCACTTCCACGTTGTAGCTTCATCCCAGCGGCCAGAACTTCGTCTCGATCTATCAGACTATTAAAGCGCACAATGATCTTTCTCTTCTCTTTGTCTCCCTCTTTCCCTGGTAGCATATGCACGGCCTGGAACAGCATTTTTTCGATGAGCTCTTTGGGTATTTTTAAAGTTTTTTCAAAGAAGTACCGGACATACAAATCAGTTGCTTTAGGCATCTCGGCCAAGGGGGTTCCACTCACACCACTTACCACCAGGTTCCATTTTCGGCCTCAATACTCTAGCTTTAATCTTTCTTTTTCTTCTGTTGATATTTTTTCCTCAATATCAGGGAGGAGTGTGTTATGTATGTCTTTAATACTGTCATCCATGAGTTTAGCATGAGATTCAAGGTTTTCTACATTGTCCCTTAGTACCTTGACCTTTTTTTTTTTTTAAAATACAACATCCCCCTCTAATTTGAGGTGCAAACTTGCAAAGCATTCGGACACAGACTTAGATTCGTACATTTTTTTTAATGTCTCATACCTTTCTTGTTCCCTGGGGTCCATGGTTATCAGTTGTCTCCGTATATTTCCGTCAAAATGTACTCTAAGTATCGATTATCGATTCTGACTCCGACCACTGACCTCTGTTTACACGAATAACGAAGTTCGGTCCACTCGAATAATATTTCTAAGATAATGTTTGTGACAATTAAAGACTTTTGTATCAGGTTTATGTCATTAAAAACTTGCTAGAGTTTTTGTGGATCATCTATTGTTTTTAGTTTACGACCTACTCATAACTGACATATATTTACTAACTGGTTTTTCAATAAAAAAAGGCGGAGAGTAGAAAAACACCACTTCATGCAATAGCCATTGAACAAAGCTCCTGCACTAATTTTTTTTCTGTAGTATATAAATGTATTCAGCTTCCTTGTTACCTACCTTCCGTCATTTATGAAAGTGAGATGTGAACTTATTCCAAATTTTATCTGTATATTAAGATCCATTCATGGACAGTTTAACATTT
The DNA here is from genome assembly GCA_019925275.1 of Mytilus edulis. Lineage (NCBI taxonomy): Eukaryota > Metazoa > Mollusca > Bivalvia > Mytilida > Mytilidae > Mytilus > Mytilus edulis. The sequence goes on along the minus strand of CM034351.1, from coordinate 61,030,327 downwards.
TAATTATATGAAGGCATATTTGGTTTTTGTTGACATAACACACTGTTGATAGTGCAGAATAAGCAATAAGAAATTATATTCTGAATCAAGTTCACAACTTAGAGACTAACAACATCGTAAATTTCTGAACGCGCCCAATTCATGAGTAGAATAAAAGGAATGTTTGCGCATTACATGTAGTTTTGAAATTTATGTTTTTCTTTTTTTTTTTTTATTGTTTATCGGCAATATAACAACAATCTGATGGAATCCATTATTTTAGATTTTGTTTTACCATTTGATGAGGGATTTTCCTTTTTTTAATTTTCCACAGTATCAGTAGCTTTGTGATTTTCCTTTTTATTACTTCATAAACACTGAACTGTGTAGTTAGAGTATCCTGCACATGTAAATGGACCACGAAAAGCAAACTGTAATAACAGTGATAATGAAATATTGATTTAACTTACCTTTTTAATTTTTCTGCTATTGCCCTACAAAACAAAATCAGTTTTTTAACACGATGCTAGATAATATGATATACATGCATAGCATTTAATTCACAGTTTCTCTTATCGATGATCCATCGGTGCTTAGCAGAATAAGTTTCAGTAACTGAAATGTTTTGATTAAAGTGTGGAAAACATTTTTACAAATATAATAAATTACCGCAGGTTCTGTATATATGGTAAAAAGTAAAATCACAAAAAAACTGAACTTAGAGGAAAATCAATTCGGAAAGTCCATAATAAACAGAAAATACAGAAACTGTTGACTGGAACTGGTTTATATGTTTGATGACCGTGTTGCCTATTGCGTCGAAAAGCGGTGTTTAAAATCTAATTTGTTGATATCAATACAGCTACGATAAGATAAAATACCTGCACAATTGAATTGGTGGTTTCAAACATTGTACCTGATTCTCAAAACAAGAAATATTGTTTTTAAAAGTAATTACGTAAACTCAATATCGAGTCATTTGATGATTGCAAGATTTCTGTACAACCCAGACTTTCACAGAAACAAACAAATGGTTAGATTTGTTAAATTGAAGATAGAGAAATGTAATGTTTCATGATCTTTTACATTATATTGTTGATAATTTTTTATTTCCTAAGTCTGCCGATTGTTACTGTCAAAGATCAGGTACAAGGAATACACTCATACCGGAGAGCATATCAAAATCATTACAATACAGATTGTCATGGCTGCATATTTTGTATCATGGTAATACAGTTACTTAAAAAAGGGTATCAACAATCAGAAAGATAAGTATACAGCAAAGCTCACGAAAAGCATTTAAAATGAATCAATGCTGCAAGTTATCAATGAAATTCATTTTGTATATTTAATAAGTTTCTGAAGTTGAAATAGGACAGGAACAAATATGACAATTTTTTTAATTATCAGAATGCCACACAAGTAAAATTAATGACATCGTATCAGAAAAAGAATTAACTGAAAATTTGTATTAATCCGGACCATTGTTTAGAATGAACTAAATAAAAAAGGGGGGATATTCCTTGCACTCTTTATACTTAGGGGAAGAAGAAAAAAGACAAAAACCAAATACTTAACTGAAAACTGCATATAAACTACTAGTCTGTGTTTTTTCGCAGAATAAAGGCGTACTTTTCTTTTTTCCTGAAATAATACTAGCGATACCGCATACTAAATGGGGGTTAGGGGACGACCCTTTGAATCTAGGATCGGAGCTGACAGATGTTGTAAATACATTTATTGGTCAGGAAAAAATAGTAATAAATATGCTTGCTTACATGTAAAAAAAAATGGCCTCCAAACTCTATTATACAGTAAAAGGATACATGTGTTATAAATAATCTTGCGTGTACAATGTAGCAGTTGATTTTATTTTTTTCTAACATTAATAATCTGACTGACCAAATATGCCAGGCTGGTCCCCTCAGAATCAAATGGTTGCCTCCTTATACCCTCCTCAAAGATAGATGATCGATACTCGCTATGACTGCGATATAAAATAATATATTTGAAAGAGACGGGGAGAAATGGTGGGAGGGGGGTCATTTTTTTTTATTATTTGTTGAAAATTTCTTGTAAGGGAAATTCCTTACAGTACCTTGCAAAAAAATCGCAACAAATAATAATAATAAAAAAAATTTGTCACGGAACGACCATTTAACATGACAAGGGGGCGGGGGCATGTTCCTTCTGTATATCTTATCTATTTTAAACTTACTGATTTGGAAAATCTTGTAACAAACCAGACCTTTGCAGCATTCTGAAAACAAATAAAATGACAATTAAAAACCAATTGTTCAGAAAACAATTGAAGGCCTTTCCACATCAAAGAAATTTTGAAATGAATTAGCTAGTTACTTTACACTGATGCGATACATAAGTTGTTTCGATATACTTTTGGTTGAAATAAGGGAGATAATTTGCTACTTCTGGTGTGGTAAATGTCTCTTCAGGTCTCATATGATAGCTTCTTTCACACTGATTCCAAAAATATATAGTTTTTATATACTTAAGGTAGCACAATACAAAGATTTTTTTACTTCCAATCACTAACCTTTAAAATGCTGTAACTTTCTTATGAATGCATACAAAGTAATAAAAAGGTATACAAAGATAGATAAAGGATTACAATTGTAAATGAATGCAATATGTTTATAATGCAATCATTATGTAATCAATTATTATGTAATTAGTGGCAAAATCACGGTCAGTTCACTTTAATGAATTTAGCTCTTTGACTAGACAGAAAATGTTAACGAAATCTATGGCTTCAAAAGGGTGTCTCAAATTGCCCCTATGGTAATTCATTCTCTCATAAATCTCTAATTAGTGTGAACATCCTAACAACATAAAAGAAGATAACGTTTAATTAGTCGTAAAATTTGTTCTATGCATTCTATCTGAAATCTGAGACACCCTTTTGTAGATAATGGCTATAGGAACAACACATACCAAAATCAATTCTCTAGGAATACCTATGAGGAAGCTAATTTCAATTGAAAGTCGAAATTTGAGGAAAAATATTTTAGACACAGTTAACATTATAATTGGTTACATAATTGTTACATCATACTAACATTGCATTTTGTAAAAGAGTAATCTGTTAGCTATCCATAACTACCACTTTTATAAATTTTCAAGCATTATTAAGAAAGTTACAGCATTTTCAAACTTGGGAGTTGGAGTTATAAAATCTTTGTATTGTGCTACCTTAAGCATTTAAACCAGTAGATAATTGGCCACTTCGGTTGATCGAAAAGTCATTTCTAGTCTTGAGTGATAGGTTCATATATTTAAATGACAAAATTATGAATTCCGACTACTTTTTCTTGAAAAAAAGTGCAAAAATTGCAATTTCCGGTTCTCTCAAGGTCACTGTCGGTTGTCATTTTTCAAGGTCATATGTCACCCAACCTTTTGTTAAAGGTGATATGGCTTTATAATGAACCAAGTTGAAGTAATAATCAATTAACCTTATAATTATACATTTCAGGGGCACTTACTCCTATAAGAAGTCATTAAATTGTTTCGAGCCAAATGTATCATATCTTCATAACAATTAAGCAAACAGTTTACGCTTGTCCTTTTATATACATCTTTAAAAGTGCCCCAAAAAGCAAAAGTCAAAATTCAGAACTTAATCTTGACTTTTGACTTTGACCTTATTTTTTAAGTTAGGACATAGGGACTTCAAATAAAAATGTTTCAGGGTTATACGGTTAAAGGTTTATGAGTTATAAAAACAAAGCGACAAATTTATTTTGTAAAGGAAGATGACTCGTATACAATTTCATCGAATCGCTTCGATCCAAATTAGCCAAAAATTCCTGAGGATGTAACAAACAATTTGTAAAACGAATTTTGTTACGAAGGATATGCACACAGATTGTAAACAGTGAATAGGTAGATAACTCTTACAAAGAAAATGGTTTGGCTTAGCAGGGTGAAATTTAAAAGCGCATAAACTATAAGATACAATATGAGAAATATCTAAGCGACATATTGCGAAACAAACAGTTATCGTAAGAACAAAATTTGGCGGAAAAAAAAACAAAATAATTTTGAAGGTCTTTCCACCAAAAACAATGTATTCTAATACGAAAGTTGTAAAATTAAGTTTAAAATGTCGTTGCAAACGTCAAATGATAGCTTATTGTACGCTGATTCTAAAAAAATATGGTTTCTTTACAATATTTTTAAAATAAGGGAGATAATTTGTTACTTCAGTTTGAAAAACGTTACTTCCGATAATATTTGAATATTTACTTGACACTGATTTCGAAAATATCTGGTTCTATATACTTTTATATTAATAAAGCAGAAAAATAGCTACTTCCGATTTACACAAGGTCACTTCCGGTTGTTTAGTTTAAAGGTTAAATGGTTTGATACCTATTGCCAAAAGTCTCATGACTTTATCATGTATACATATAAGGTAAAAGGAAAGGTCAAAATCTAGAACGTCAAATTAAGCTATGACCTTGAGATCAATTTCAAGGTCATAAACCAAGGACCTTAAATCAAAAGACCATAGGTCTTAATTATATTTGGTTAATGAATTATATCACCATACCCGTATTTTTGAATACAAGAGCTAGGGTAGAAAATTCCCTTTTACGTTCAACGTACCCTTGCAATCAAAATTTACTTGTTACGACATGTCGCATCTAACAAAAAGTAAAATCACAAAAATACTGAACTTAGAGGAAGATCAATTGGGAAAGTCCATAATCACATGGCAAAATCAAATAACAAAACGCATCAAAAACGAATGTACAAGAACTGTCATATTCCTGACTTGGTACAGGCATTTTCAAATGTAGAAAATGGTGGATTAAACCTGGTTCTATAGCGCTAACCCTCTCACTTTAATGACAGTCTCATCAATTTCCGATATTTTTACATTGATGCGTTAAATAAACAGACACAATAAATAAAATAGTCAAAATAAGGGTACACCTTAAAAAAATAATTTGTCGATATCTTATACGGTTTAAAGGAATAAGTGAATATAAGCCAAAATCAAAAATTAGAATATGACCTTGACCTTTGACCTTGACTTAATTTTCATTGTTATGGACCAAGGACCTCAAATCAAAAGACCCTAGGTCTCTATCACTTATGGTTTACAAGATAGAAATGCATATCACTTATACATCAAATGCATAAGGGGTAATAACTCTCATATGGAGCGTTCATATTGCTTTGGTCAAAATGGGACAAATCATGCGAAGAATTTAACGAGCAATTTTATAAAATAATTTTGTCGTAATCTTTTATGGTTGCGAAGGAGTAGTGGACACAAGGAAAACAATGTTTGGGGAGATAACTTCTACAAAGAAAAGTATTGAGTTACGCAGGGTAAATTTCAAAAGCGCATTAACTGTGCGATATCATATCCTAAATATCTAAACGACATATTTCGAAACAAATATTTATCGCAAGAATAAAATTAGGCGGAAGAAAAACAAAATAATCAGAAGAAAAACAAAAGGTCTTTCCACAGAAAAGTGGAAAGACCTAATAATCAGAACAAATACAATAGGTCAAGTTGTATTTTTTAAGCGCTTTTTTCACACATGCTTCATGTTTAAGATGTTGATTATTTTAATTTGTTTGGCTTTATGACTATTTTGATATGAGCGTCACTGATGAGTCTTATGTAGACGAAACGCGCGTCTGGAATACTAAATTAAAATCCTGGTACCTTTGATAACTATTCTATAATAAAATAACCATAAGCTGTATATTTGTACATCTCTAAAATAGTATACTTATAGGGACATCTTACTGTATTTCGAAATGTAATATTATGAGATACTAGTATACATGTAAACAAAAACTTACCGGAAAAGGGTCTTCGTCCCCACAAGACCTAGCAAACTGCTTCGAATACCTCAGTGCAAAATTCTAGAAGATAAATTAATAAACTAATTTTACACTGTGTTTGCTGTTTGATACATTTACGAATAAATCATGTTTTAGATAAATGAAGATGTGGTATGAATGCCAGTGAGACAACGTTCCATCCAAGTAACAATTTTATAAAAATAAACCATTATAGGTCAAGGAACGGCCTTCAACAGGGAGCATTGGCTCACACCGAACAGAAAGCTAAAATGGACCCCCAAAAGTCTAGTGTAAAACTATTAAAACTGGAAAACCGTTGTATGTTATGCACATTACACATTTTTAGGAATAAAAAGATGGAAGCATCGGAATTGAATGCTAAATAACTGCGTTATATTAATTTTATCCTGCATCTGTTATTCGTGTCAATCCCTTATTAGCAGATTATTCATACCCTTATATAAACTAGAACTTTCATCATACAACAATGTGGGACTACACAATCATCCCACTATATAAAGTAACAATGAAATTAGTAAAAAGTGAATTCTAATACCTGGAAAATTTCGTAAGTGAAAGTTGGAATTTGAAACAAAACGCATTCAGTGTGCAAGTCATCATTAGATCAGCAATATGTAGTAGAGAATTGAGAAGAAGTAGTGGATTCGTAAACGATAATCAACGACTTTAGTCGCGAGTTGATTATCGTTTTCGAATCCATTTCTTCTTATCAATTCTCTAGCTTAACCCATTTCTAGTAAAACGACAATCTGTTTTATGATCTCTTTTTTCAAATTAGAGTCAGTTAGATGTTGATGTATATAAACAAACAAAGAAAAACTAAGTGATCATGGTATGATATCATTTTAATACTAAAACCAAAAGTAAGCATTTGCCATGATGAAAAGGAAAAGGCCTTGTACGTTAAAAGTGATAAGTGTAATGTGTACATGGAGGTTTATTTTATCAAGGAATTGTACTAATAAGAAGAATTTACAATTCCTTGATTTGAAAATCACCTGTGTATATATTTTATTAGATAACAAAAAGACTGAAATACAGTATATTGACATGCATTGACAGATATACGATATAAATGTGATAATTAATTAGTAATGTATATCGGTACTCGTGGTCTAGTGGTATCATGCATAGACTACAAACTTCCCTGACGAAAATCCGCGCGAATTCGAACCTTTCATAATATTTTGTAAAAACAAACGAATGGACATTGATTGGATTGTGGAGATTTGAAACGAGATGCACGCGTAACGATAGTGGGATCATCTATACGAAAAAATAAAATAAAAATTATGTTCCATTAAAACTTTAAGTTTATACTTATTTATACTTACTGAATTATTTGTCATACTTATTGCCGTAGAATTACATTGTAGTAACGAAGCTCTGGAAAAAAACGGAAAGATTATTTAGGTAAACATAATGTTAGCCTCATCGTTGGTACATATACATATATACATACAGATTGTAGAGTGATCCGATATATAAATCTTTTGTAGTGTCACTGGTTCAGACATTGTTATAAATATTATTATTTCTGTGACTGTATCTTACATTAATTTGTAGGATCCTTTACTACAAATATTTCAGATGATCTGTAACTATTCAATCTTCAAGCCTTATATATAATGTACGGTATTATGACGCAAGATTAAAACTGACGAGGAAAGGTAACACCCGGCCAACGAAAGCTTCATTATTCATGTTATTGTGAAGCCAAGGTTGTTGCGTGGTCTAATGCGCCGGATTCAGTGCAGGCGATTTGGTGTCACGATATATCAGTAGCATGAGTTCGAATCCCGGCGAAGGAAGAATAAAAAAAAAATGGGAAAGCAAATTTACAGATATAACATTGTTGTGTTTGGTTAATGTTTAGAAGAGTTATATACATACATATTGATATATACAATTATTCTTTGTGTTTGAAAGACAAGTTCAGTGAAATGTAATACGACACTATAGATCTTTCATAATTTTTTGTTTTTGTTCTGCTTTTCAACGTCAGATCTATCGTTCTTATTTCTATAATATGAATTAGTTTTTATATAACAACAGGTTGTAATTTCTAATTATCTATTAAATATGGTCAATTTAATTACGAAGACATCATTCCACAAGGAATTATGTAAAGAAATTTATAATACTTTTTGTGTTTCTTTTTTAAGTTGATACTTTTTAATGAAAAACATATTGTAAAACAGAAAACAAAATCCATTATCTAGAGGAACCACACAATAAATATATCTATAAACACTAAGTTTAAGATAATACTCACCAGATGTATTTCGAAAGTAATAAAAATCATAACAGTAATCTTTTAAATAAGTTTGTAATTTGCATGTTTTTTATTCTTTCAAGTACTTTCTTTTCCAGTACGCAGAATCAATATAACCTATTGTATCGAGTGATATATAATCTAGATTTGTAGATAATGAAATTAGTATTATTTGTTTAATTTAGTCAATTGTTAGTTGTTAAGTTGCCTTTGTTGTCGTTTAAATATTAAATTTCGTGTCTTTATTCAGTTGTATGCGATTAAATTACAACTACAGTCATTGTGTATGTTATGTAAATCGAATATTAAAATCAATAGACTACGAAGTAAATCAGAAACAATCTTTTAATTATCTAAATATTTCAGGAGGATTTCAATTTATTTAACAGTACAATTAAGTGTTCATACGTATCTATTTGATATAACAATTTATTTTTCAATGTATATTGAATTACTATCACGCTGAAGATATGTCATTTATTTTCTATGTTTTCAAATATCTTTACTGTACTCACACAAAGCGTAGATTTGTGTTTATATTTGTGTCTAAATGTCATATGTATAAATACATAGTAATATAAACCCTATTCTCTTCAAAGTGAAAATACATCGTAATAGATCAACGTACGGTCTTCAACACGGAGATTTTGCTCCACCGAACAGCAAGCTATAAAGTGTCTTATAATAACTTTTGTAAAACCGTTCAAACAAGAAGAAAAAATGGTCTCATCTTTATAAAAACGAACAACGAGAAAAACTTATAAACCACATCAACAAACAACAACTACTGAGCATTAGATTCCTGAATTAGGAAAGGTGCAAACAATAGCAGAAGGTTTTAAAGTTTAAGTAGGTAATAACCTTCGCCTTATCTGAAACAATAATGTAATATCCCATCATAAAAAAGATACACTATAAACTATCAATTAAAATTGCTTAACTCAATCAAAGGACATATTAGAACAAGTGACCATACATTGAGAAATACATTTGATCTTTGACACATTGTTAAAACTTAATCAATAATAAAGGAGGCTAAATGCTTAACATTTTTAGAAAGACAAAATTAAACAAAATGCCGCATAATAAAATAATATACACAGGTAAATAAAAATAATTGTGTTGTAAGGTATACAGTATAAATGGAGAACGAGAATATCTTTTACAAACCAAATAATTTTAGTGTTCAAAGTTCATAGAACAGAAGTGAAAATTTAAAGTCATACTAAACACTCATCAAAGCTGGTATATAATAAAAGTAGAAAGACTAGATATAACCCAAATTGAGTAAACATTGAATAACAAAAAGCATTATAAATGGTATCAACAGGTCAAATTAACAAATAAGTACGATTTGAAAGTCAGGTATACGATTGTTAGGAGTTAAGTGGCTGTGCCAATAAGTAGTTAAGCTTGAGGTGGAAAGTGTAAAAATAAAAATCATAAAACCTATGTTAAAATGATCATTTTAGGTTGTTGTCTCTTTGACACATTCCCCATTTCAATTCTCATTTATTTTAGGCTAATAAAACTATATGACAAGCAATAACAAGCATTTGAAAGAAATAAAGCTTTTTTGGCAGTCAAGTTATTTTAATTATAGAACAAGTCAATCTGAGACACTGAGACAGAATTAGGAATATTGGTTACAGCAAGTAAATATTTTAATTTTGTAACATAAAAATGATAAACAAAAAATAATCGTATCTAAAAAAAAAAGGTTTATTTATGGTTGCTATGGCAACAGGATAATCAAACAGTTCAAATTCATAAATTTTACCCAACAATAAATGCAACAGCAGTATACAGCTGTTCAAAATTAAATAAATCGATTTAGAAAAAAAACCAATCCGAGTTGAAAATCGACTAAGGGAAACACATACAATATAATATAGGAGGAGAACAATAATACGACTGAAAAACTAATATGCAACACACACAGAAACGAACTATAATATAACCTTCGCCATTTTCCTGACTTGGTACACGACATTTTAAGGAAACAATGGTTGGTTGAACTTGGAGTTGTGGATAACCAAACCTCCCGCTTGTATGGCAATGTTCAATATAACATTAAATGACATCATTACAGGACAGGATTACAATACAAATAAATGGGAGAAAATACAGGACAGAGAAAAACACAAATAAACAATACAAGCTAATAGTTATTAAAGATACCAGACTGATAATTTAATAAACTAGACGTGTGTTTCGTCTACACAAAACTTACCAGTGACACTCAGGTCAAAATAACAAAGAAAGCATATAAAGATGTTAGCATTGATTATTAAACATTTCAATACTTAGTGCCAAAATACGGAATAGGTTATCGGCCTGGTATTGAAAAATCCTTAGTATTCAGAATAATTTATACTTTTGCAAACAGAAAAATTATAAAATTACTATATAATTGATATACATGTTAAAACCAAAGTAGTGATTAATTACAAAATAAAAACGGAAACGTAAAACAACTTAAGCAAGCACAAAAAAAACCACAAACGAACAACTTAGTATTATAAGAATAAGCAATGTTTTGGTAAATCTTGTAAAATGTCCAGAGATGTGAAATGAAACATGGTACTGACAAAACTAAGTGAGTATTATATGATTCAAAGAAAAAATGAAATTGGATAGACATTTGTATTAATATTGGTGGCAGCTACCCAACATAATGCTGTTTCGGAAGCAATTTTGTACAAAGATTACAAATATCGTTACCTTATAGTGGTCAAAATTATCCCAACAAAACATATGATGTGTACTGCTTAACTTATGTCTGCCAATTGAGTAGGGAAATATCCATAAAATATCTATGGCGACCATCTGTTTCGCATAGCAACCTAATGAGGCTGAATATATATTATGTTGGTTTTTTTTCAAATTGCTCTAAAAGAGACATTTATAGCCTGCTGGGTAATTAAACAAAACCACAAAAGCAGTCTAATTATGTATTAAGATATGCAAAATTCTCCTTCGCAAAACTACATTCATGACATAAGACAATAACAATCAAAACCAAGGAGTAAACAAAGACTCACAAAACCAAAGGACATTTACATCAACAGTTATAAATAATAATTCAGAAACAACACGAACTCCACTTAAAACCGAGAGTGAAATCAGGTGCTCCGGAATGGTAGGCATTTGCTGCACCGTATACAGCATCCTTCGTGTTATTTCTTTGTTCAGTCCGGTAATGATGGAAGGTTATTATGACTGAGAAAGAATATCAGATATGATTTCTGACACACTTTTGTCATAATGGCCAATCAGTGCATGATGGCGACCGTAACATTTCTTGAGTGATGACCTTAATTTTGATTGATTCATAGCCCTGATTTAGCAACTTTTGAGAAAGCAGTATTCCCCGTTTAACAAAATCAACGTACTTTGAGCTAGCTCTAGAGTAACGTATCAATTGAGACACATACACTCCATATGCTGGTGCCGCTGGGATGTTGCTGGGATGTTGCTACATAAATGCTTAATAAACTTCTATTTGGAAAACACATGGTCAATGTATAAATAACATCAAGAAGATCAGTTATGTAAAATGATGTTTAAAAATCTCTTTAGAAACACTACTTATTGCATAGCAACTAAAATATGTAGTGTAAATAATTATTAATGGTACCAAGATTCTGATGTAATATACCAGACGCGCGTTTCGTCTGCATCAGACTCATCAGTGACGCTCAGATCAAAATAGTTATAAAGGCAAGCAAGTACATAGTTGAAATGCATGGAAGACCCATAAAGTTCATTATGTCGTGCCAAATATGGCAAAGGTTAAATATGCCTGGGATAATAAAATCCTTTTCTTTTCGAACAAATTAAAATTTTTGTAAACAGGAAATTTCCAAAAAATGACCACAAAGATGATATTCATTTCAACACTGAAGTGTTGACTACTGGGCTGCTAATTCCCTCGGGGACGAAAAATACCAGAGAGACATTCAAAATCATAAATCGAAAATAAACTGACAACAACATGGCTAAATAAGATAAAGACAAACATGCAATTGTTTACGAATCACAAAACAGAAAAATAAAGATTTAGCAACACCAACCCCACCACAATCTAGCTCATGAATGGTAGGCAGATACTGCTCTACATGCGGCACCCATCGTGTTGTTCATGCTAGTACACGCCTGTAAAAAGTCTAACTCTGTAGGTCACATTCATGATAAGGAAACGGGATTGTAGTTATGACATCAGGAACACCTTCGCGATAATCTGTGACACGCATACTCAATAAGTAGACTATATGCAAAGACTATGTGTAATTTGGTCTTTTAAAAGCATGCACCTGTATTTTGTGTGATAAAATTGCATCAATGATTATTCTTGTTTATTGATTTAATGTGTATTCAAACCTGCCTGTAAATTTCAGCAGAAAACCCTGCAAAATCATCTTTCATAACATGTACAAATGATGTATAAGCAGGTAGTTGAATATTACTGTAAAGTGAAGAAATCTTATGTTGAAGTTCATTTTTTTTTATGTTTTTTCATAATTTCTAAGCGGCAATGAGACATGCTGGTTATAGATGTTTTTATCTAAACCATTTGTTAAATTTGTATCGCGTTTTGCAAGACAATAACATATAAACTGAAAAAAAACCAACTCTTCTGATTTTGAATGTACTATGTTTAATGTCACAACACAGCTAATTGAAATCGGGATAGACATTTAGTGGCTGGGTTATATTTTATGACATGATATCTTCACTGAACTTAGGTTTAAAATTTTGCAAGAGTATTTTGGCATTTTGCATTAAATTAAAATAAAATTAGAGGCTCTTAAGAGCCTGTGTCGCACACCTTGGTCTATGTGTATATTAAACAAAGGAAGCAGATGGATTCATGACAAAATTGTGTTTTGGTGATGGTGATGTGTTTGTACCTTTTACTTTACTGAACATTCTTGCTGCTTACAATTATCTCTATCTATAATGAACTTGGACCAGTTTTTCAGTGGAAAATGTTAATAAAAATTTACAAATTTTATGAAAATTGTTAAAAATTGACTATAAAGGACAATAACTCCTTAGGGGATCAATTGACAATTCCGGTCATGTTGACGTATTTGTAAATCTTACTTTGCTGAACATTATTGTATCTATAATAATATTCAAGATAATAACCAAAAACAGCAAAATTTCCTTAAAATTACCAATTCAGGGGCAGCAACCCAACAAAGGATTGTCCGATTCATCTGAAAATTTCAGGGCAGATAGATCTTGACCTAATAAACAATTTTACCACTTGTCATATTTGCTCTAAATGCTTTGATTTTTGAGTTATAAGCCAAAAACTGCATTTTACCCATATGTTCTATTTTTAGCCGTGGCGGCCATCTTGGTTAAATGGCCGGATCACCGGACACAATTTTCAAACTAAATACCCCAAAGATGATTGTGGCCAAGTTTGGAGGAATTTGGCCCAGTAGTTTCAGAGGAGAAGATTTTTGTAAAAGATTACTAGGTTTAAGAAAAATGGTTAAAAATTGACTATAAGGGTCAATAACTGCTAAAAGGGTCAACTGACCATTTCGGTCATGTTGACTTATTTGTACATCTTAATTTGCTGAACATTAGCGTGTTTACAGTTTATCTCTATCTATAATAATATTCAAGATAATAACCAAAAACAGTAAAATTTCCTTAAAATTACCAATTTAGGGGCAGCAACCAAACAACGGGTTGTCCGATTCATTTGAAAATTTCAGGGCAGATAGATCTTGACCTGATAAACAATTTTCTCTTGTCAATTTTGCTCTAAATGCTTTGATTTTCGGGTTATTACCCAAAAACTGCATTTTACCCATATGTTATATTTTTAGCCATGGCGGCCATCTTGGTTAGTTGGCCGGGTCACCGGACACATTTTTAAAACTAGATACCCCAATGATGATTTAGGTCAAGTTTGGTTTGATTTGGCCCAGTAATTTTAGAGGAGAAGATTTTTGTAAAAGTTAACGACGGACGCCGGACGCCGGACGCCGGACGCAAAGTGATGGGAAAAGATCACTTGGCACGTCGGGCTAGGTGAGCTAAAAAGGACACACACGTTTGTCTTGTCACTTCTTATTTGTCACTAGTCAAATAAAATTGTGTATACAAAACATGAAGCCTTTACGTCTGCTACGTACAGCTTAAATTTTAAAAAGGCATTTTATAAACGATCAGCAAAAATGTTTTCTTCCCAGTCTACCCAATTTTATGTTTGTTATTAGCAATATAGATATTTAATATTAGGAATACAACATACATTATATCAATGTAAGTCCTGGTTTTGTATACATTGTAAAATATTTTGGATTCGAGCGTCACTGATGAGTCTTTTGTAGACGAAACGCGCGTCTGGCGTATATACTAAATTTAGTCCTGGTATCTATGATGAGTTTATTTATTGTACACATGATACAAATTGGGTTTTATTACTTAATGTTTCCACTTCAAATTCCTTTGTATTTTTTTGTTGCCGTATCAAAATATTACAAAAACATCATCGCTGATAAGCATTTTTTAAATGATTTGCAATGGATACATATACATTGTACCTTACTTTGCATTTGTAACAACAAACATATAACTAGATAAACTCTTGCTCGTGTTGGCAAGTCCCGGATGATTGAAGCCCGAAACGATACGTTTTTTAAAAAATATAATCGGTAAGTGATTATCACGGATCTATTCTATTGTAAAAAGAAACAAAAACAATGTTATGCATACTGTAGATTCATTTATATTCGTGTGTACCAACTTTCGTGCATTTTAGAAAAACTTATTCGTGGATATCTAAAGTCTGCAAAAAATCAAATAAAAGATTTGTAATACCTTGAACATTTGATTACTGGGTTAACCTTTACCCACGATAATCACAAAATTGGTATCCAACGAATAGTATGTAGTGAATCCACAGTATGCAAACTAACAAAAATATACCAGATACAAGGTTAGTTCTCAGGAGTCTTAAATATGCCGCTGAACCTTTTGTAGAACATTGTGGTTAAACCCTGTGTTAGCAGATAGCTAAAGCTTTCACTCTTGTGGTAGTTGCATATGATAATTTAGATCAACAATTGGTGGCCATGATAAACAGACATATCAGTTTATTTGGATTTTTTGTTAAATAATCTTGTAATTCGGTATTGAGAAGTATATTGAACCTGAGTACTTTCTAACACAACAATTACATTTTGCCTATCTCAAATAACCGTTGCAAAAAACTCAATTTCCACACGCAAAACCTCATTATGAGGTCGGCGACAAAGTTATATCTCATAATTTTCAATTGTTGCTCCCGTTGAACTAATGACGTGGTTTGATAGTTTGCGTAGATATAATTCATTCTACAAACATGACAAAGTCATTCGGGTTTAAATGAAACAACCACCTAGTTATGCTTTAGTTACAGGTGATATGGTTGTATCCCTTTTTTTTATATACAATAACGATATTCATATGTTGAAACTCCTTTTTAAAAATGAATGTAGCCGCCAAAGAAGTAAGAAGTAAACACGAAATTGAAATTATCAATATATCATTAAATCAGCTGTAAATATAAAAATAAGAAGATTTGGTATGAGTCCAAATGAGATAACTATCCTTCCAAGACACAGCAGTTATAGATTAATGTAAATGAATTGTTTGACATATTCATTTCACCACATAATTTCATCAACTGAAGTAAATATTTGTCCTCCATTGACGCATACATGTACATGAATAAATCAACTCTGAATATTTTAATTCACTTATAATATTGTCAGATATCACTTTTGAAGACTCGTATTTCATCGGCTCCAAATCCGATCTTGCATAATGGTAATGAGTGTTCAACGTAACTTTTATATTTAATTAGAGTTACGTTTTCAGCGTAACTATAGCTTGTGCCTAGTAAGTTTATACTATAAGAGAGACAACTCGAACGTAATTTATTGTCAACAAATTGTAATTGCGCTCACCAAGCATCTCTTAGTTATATTTGATTTTTTTAATAAAAAGAAATAAACCAAACAGTAACAAATTAATTACGGTGGAAAATATTCTTTTTATTTTGTACATCGACTTACAATTTTTTGTTCAAGTCTGTAACTCTCCTTTTTGAAAATAGATAATTAAACATTACATTTCTTTTCTTTGGTGGTCACAGATACCCTGAACATACATGGAACTGAATGTTTTAAGTAGGAGCTTGCATGCGAATGTAAGTTTCATCAACTGCTCATATAACACACGGGAATCTGGCAATATCATCAATCCATTTATAATGACTGGTTTGGAATTCTCGTCAGGCCAACGGAGAAAATTTGACCCATGGTAGAAAATTGCACCCCTTACTGCCTGCTTAATCATAGAAACGGTAAATCATTGTACCCGAACGTGTCATCAATGATTTGTATCAAGTTTAATGCAATTTTTATCTGTGTTTCTACCGGAATTGCATGGATTCTGTGGGTAGGTCTTTCAATATCATCATTTAGAAAGTTTGTCAGAATTAAAAAGCTTTCTTGCAAATATCTAAACAATGCCTTAAATTCAGTCTTTGTGTTCGGTTCAGCAAAAACAAATTCCCTATAAAAACGTTGTTTATACCTATGCTGCATATCATAATACAAGCGAACAGCCATATTTAATCTCTGAATATGAACTTATCCAAACCCCATAGACACTGGACAAAATTTGACCATGGATAAACGAGGGATATACGATACCAGAGGGACAGCCAAACTCATCAATCGAAAATAAACTGACAACGCCATGGGTAAAAATAAAAAGGACAAACAGACAAACAATAGTACACATGACACAACATAGAAAACTAAAGAATAAACAACAGGAACCGATAGAAAAGTTAACGCATAACAATACGCACACTAAAATTCAGTTCCAGAGAAGTCCGATTCTGATGTCCGAAGATGTAACCTAGGAAAATAAACAAAATGACAATAATACATAAATAACAACAGACTACTAGCAGTTAACTGACATGCTAGCTTCAGACTTCAATTAAACTGATATATACAAACGATTATAACAAGTATAACAACAGAAAATTGCCAGGCTTTCAACAGTGGGTAGTTACTATAAAACATAAATCTTATTTATATTTAAATCCAGGTTTAACTCGCTTTTTTCTTAAATAAATGCCTGTACCAATTCAGTTGTTATCCATTCGTACCATTGCTTGATATTACAGAGAATTTAGTTTTATCAGATTTTATATATGGTTATTACATGTTTTATGAAATTCCTTGTTTTCTAATCTTCCATTTGGAGTATAACTGTAAATTACAAGCTGATGATGAAGAGGCGAAGGAGTAAGATGAGGAGGAGGATTTAACTCCGAGGCGACACGTTTTGGCTCTACACGTAAAACTGTTTGTTTAGCTTTGAAGCAGTAGATATTAATGTATTGTTAGAACTAACGATCTCTATCACAAGAAGTTGACATTAACTATTTGACTTAGTTGGCAAATATACTCCAAGTAAGAAAAAACATTCGAAAGCAAAAAGGGACCATCAAAAGTTGCCATAGTGATGAAACTACTTAGGGATATTCGCTTGTCATGTTACGGATTTTTTGTCAGATTTTTGAAATCCTCTGGTTTGATCCATTTGAATGCCTTAAACAAATTTGTCAATTGACCCCCATATTTCTTTTAATAAATCTTTTACATGTACACTGTATAATTATAAACCATTTGTAAAAGTCTTATAAAATCTTATTTGTTATTCAATCGTTTTTGAGAATTTTAACTTGTCCTTAATTAATCCCCTCTCAATATATACTAGTGTTATTGACAGCTATTTGTTTTGAAACTGAGTAGCGAATTTATTTCAATATCCAAATCAAACATTTGACATTTGTTTTTTTTGAAAACTAGTATTACAAACAGAATTGACGATTGTCAAGCCCAATCAATAAGCAATTGAACTTATTTCATACTGTATGAAGTAAGCTTTTAAAATCTTTACGTCAGAATTTCCAAGAATGAAGGATTAAAACGAATTGATTGAAATCACCAAACAGCGTTATACATACATGTAGAAGATTTAGAATAAGTTAGTGTGCTTATCAGAGGATTATAATTCCACATTTATTTTATGAGCATGCATGCGCCTTTCTTATATATGATGCATATGTTGATGCCTAATTTTGTTGTCTTTATAAATAAGTTTCAGGCATACAATTAAAAAGAAAGAAATTGCTACTCTCAATAAAGTACTGAACATCAGAAATTATTTTGATGTTTTGATTAATGCGACAAATGCGACAGGGTTATAATTGCAATAATTTATTAAACTCGCATTTTGATTTTTTTTATATGAAATAAAAAAGAGTTTTTGCAAAAATTAAAATCGCGTTTTAGTCCAAAATAATACATGAACGCACTTATTTCGAAATGTATACGCAAACAAATTCTTCACATTTATAATATTCAATTTTAATTGTCTTTCTAACGCAGAATTATAATTTTCCTATAATGAGTTGTTCTTTGATTTGTCTTAAGGGTTTCATTGTTTACCCTTATTTTGTAATTGGAAATAGCGTATTTATGATTGGTGTTCTCACATCGTATGATGAATTCGTGTATATCAAGTATGAACCACATGATGCACTACCTCGGTTGCATTGCATTTTATTACGACGTAGATACTTTCACGTGATTAGGTTGATTAAAAAAAAGAAAGACGTGTCGTTGAGCCAATTAAATCTTTTAAATGCATTTCTTTAAATAAAACAGTTGGATTTCAAAGCCTGCAACCGTGGTAATGCATGTAGTATTTAAGTAAATTCAACTATTGACAATGATATTAATATTACATAGAGATATTAAGAAATTACTCTTTAATACCTTTTGAGGTAAGTCAACATTTAAGATTGTAAGTTCTTTCAAATTTGTTCTTATGTTGTGCTGTCCTAGTATAGGGTTGATTACTATTAGGAAAGATTTATGATGTGTTTGTCTTTGTTTTTAACCTTAATCTGTCAGTTGATTTTCTCGTTTTTAGCTTTTTATATATTGTCATGCCGAGGTCTATTTTAGCTTACCATACAATTTTTGTTTTTTTTTGTTTGTTGAAGGCCGTACGAAAACATAGTTACTTTGATATCTGGTGAAAATGTGTTCTGTTTCGTTATCATAATACGTATCATTCATTATATGTATATAATATATAGAAAAGTAATGTGGCTTTATTTTTATTTTCAAGATAACAAATTACCGTAATCATGGTAATAGAATAATTAATTTCCGTATATTCATAGCTATAGTATGTGCATTTTGTAATTTGGCCTATTTGCCAGTGTTAACAATGACACCTCTCATTGCGATTTTTAGTTACACTTTCTGTATTGAAAACATGTTGCTTATAAGAGTGCAATTGTTATAGACTCGCAAACAAAAATGTCCTTGTTTAATTGTCATAATGGAACATTATTTCCAGTAAAGAATTTAATAAAAGTAAGATTTAGTCATTAGCTCATAAAATATTGTTTGAAGCAAGACTGCAAAGTTTATTCTTCGTTATTCAAAGCAGGCTTGATACGATTATTTTTGTACTTCGCCAACTTTAATCCTTTTGTTAGCTGTATTTTACAGATACAGTCATTTTATCGGATGTGAGACCGTGTCATCATGATGAATTTAACTTCATAGTGTGTATGGATGTCAATCGTTTTGTACATCATTTTGCGTAGTTAGTTTTTTCTTTCTTTTGGATGCACTTATATAATAAGCACAGGTATTTATACAAATAATAAAAATAAATAATTAAATAGACGACTGATAAACTTAAAATATTATAAAATAATACTTGTATTGTCATATGAAACAAGTGAATAATGATAATACAATTCTTGAACCAATGCATGCATATATCATAGTCTTCTGTGCATGTATTGATCATTATAAAAACAATTATTTTACTTGCTCAGTGTTGTGAAAATATGGCAGCTAACAAAAGGTATTTTGAAACCGAAGTTAATCGATTGTCACCTTTGTAAATAATCAACAAAAAGCATGAATATTCAGGTAAGTGTATTGTGTATTCGAGAAGGATAACGCTGAGATAAATTCATACGAAAATATGTCGAAGAATTGTTGGTTGGAAGCAAATAATGAAAATAATTTCAAATTCAATATCAACAACAAAAAACCGTTTTGTTGTTATGTGTCCGTCTGTGTCTTTCTAGTTTTGTTTATATATATTTTTTTGGTTTTGGACAAGTTTTGTACTGGAGTACAGGCTAATCTTTAACATTATGTATTGAGGTATATCTGTAATCTTTGATTTATTAATCAACTAATCCCACAAAAACACTTTAAAATGTCCAAAATAACATTAATTCTAAATGCCATTACCTTCAGTGTGGGCCTGAATATTACTAAGGGGTATCACACAGTTTTGGCTAAAAATGAGAGCAAACTTTTGGTTTTACAAAAAATAACCGTTTTTTATTGACATCTTTTCATACTTTAATGGATTTTTCTTCCTCCGTTACATTTTCAGAAAACCAATAATTGTATAAAATAGATATGTAATTACATGTTGTTTAAGAAAATATTTGTCAATGTTTATACTTACAACCATTTTCATTCATAATGTCGTATTTACAGCTTATATTTACAAAATTGGATATGATTTCCAAAGATTGCTTCGCATTAATATCTTATTACATAGCATTATACGTACATGTTCAATATAATGACACTAACAGTACAACAGATATTTTGCAGGTTTATTGAGAAGACAATGCGCAAATCTTTTTTTCTAATCGTATGCATAGTACTTTTGAAAAGTACAGTTTTGGGTGTCCCTCTGTGTGTTATTGCGATGAACAAGGACTTTTTGCGCTCCGAGAAGTATAACGACAGTACCGTCAGGAATTCAAAATACAACAATAATTTTGTGAGTATTTGAAATCAAAGTAATTGTGTTAGTATTTGAAATCAAAGTAATTAGTTGAAACTTAAATTGAGTGATTGATTGATAATAAACATAACATTTATAGTGCTATTTTGGAGCGGTCAATTTTTTACTGGCGGAGTTAGCCGGAGTGCAAAGAAAGAACCGCCGACCTTTGGATGGATGACTGACAATCTGAGTCAATTATGATATAAGTTGAGATCACCTACCGCGTTGTATGAAATTAAAACATCTGTTAAGTGTTTTAAATGGTCTTGACAGGCTTTAACGAAAAGAAATACTAATTGAATTGTAAAGACCAAAATATATTTCTATAAGTACTAAGATTACCAATTTTATACTGAATTTTCACCGCAGCACTTGGTTCCTTGGCGGCAGCCTAAAACAGGGACGAAAGATACCAGAGGGAGAGTCAAACCCATAAATCGCAAATAAACTGACAACGTCATGGCTAAAAATGAAAAAGACAAACAGACAAACAATAGTACACATGACACAACATAGAAAACTAAAGAATAAGCAACACGAACCCCACCAAAAACTAGGGGTGATATTAGGTGCTCCGGAAGGATAAGCAGATCCTGTTCCACATGTTGCACCCGTCGTACCTATTTGGAAATTAGAAATAGAAAAAAAGATCTGCTAGCGGCAAATATTGATTTTTTTGAAATTTGAACATTCCCTCGAACCCTTGAGCCAAAAGATGATACATAAAAACCATATTATATACTTTTTCACGAGCTACATTTCTATGTGGATAAAGATCTATAAATGTTACAAGACTGACACTTTAAGCTGGGTAATATTCAACGGAATAACGATTAATATTTATTGGCACTTCTTCCTTTGGCCTGGTTGTTACATTTGCCCTTCTGCGCTTGCCACTTAAAAATTTAGCATACATGTTTAAACCTTCAACGTGGAAAATACAGACAGCCAGAACCTTTAGTACTAGTGTAGCACTGACAAGACATATTTGAACTAGACTAAGTGCCCTTAGGCTTGGGGTTATTGTAGTTGTAATTATTCATGATTACAATTTTTAAGTCATCACTGTAATCATTATCAGCCAGAAATTTGATTACATGTAATTTAATCTAATCAATTTGTTTTAAAAAAATCCTGATTCTAATGAAAACAATCAAAGTTGTGGTCATGGTCAATACAATGTATTTCATGTCTAGAACGAACCCTTTTGTTACTCTTATTATACCCCCGCAACGAAGTTGCAAAGGGTATAATGTTTTTGAACAGTCCGTCTGTCCGTCAGTCCGTCAGTCCTGTTTTGGTCATCACAACTCCTCTGAAACAACGCAACAGAATTTCATGAAACCTTTTTAGATATTAATGACATACTATGTAGATGTGCATATCGACAGAAAATTATGATTCAATTTTTTTTCTAGGAGATATTCCCCTCTGAACTTATTTCCTTCAATATACTACTGCAACAGTTTGTCATCGCAACTACTCTGAAACCACACAACAAAATTTCATGAAACTTTGTAGATGATAAGGACATACTATGTAGACATACAAATCGGTAGGAAATGATGATTCCCGTTTTTCTAGGAATTACGCTCCTTTGCATTTATTTGGTTCAATATACTACTGCAACAGTTTATCATCAAAACTCCTCTGACACCACACTACAGAATTTCATGAAACGTTTTAGTTTATAAGGGACATACTATGCAGAAGTACATATCGACAGAAAACTATGATTCATTTTTCTTTATCCAGTGACAACGTTGGGGCGTGGTATATGTTAGCGCGCACACTAAGATGCTATGATTTAATTAATATTTAACCTATTAACATATAAAATTGAGAATGGAAATGGGGAATATGCCAAAGAGACAACAACCCGACCATAGAAAAAAAAAAAACAGCAGAAGGTCACCAACAGGTCTTCAATGTAGCGAGAAATTCCCGCACCAGGAGGCGTCCTTCAGCTGGCCCCTAAACAAATATATGCTACATGTATAGGGTAAATTCAGTAAAAAATCTCCCATTGACTTTAATGCTAATCTATGTGTGGGAATAAATTTATACCTGATTTACCTTTTAGAAATTAAAAACTTTCATATATCATTCATGAAAGTACAAATGTAGCCCTATCTTTTGCAACAATAAAAACATAGGGTCATGCGGCATTTTTGGGCATTCACATGGCCTTGTTTACAAACCATGTAGATTCGCACTGAATTCCTATATTGACCCCCATAACTTTTCAACCCTGTAGGGAAAAAAATTAGTACATTCAGCATTTATTTTTTATTTTTTTTCAACTCTAATTTTGATCCAACTACCAAAAAATATTTATTACAAACATTATCTACCAATCAGAAGAGCACATGACTTCACTTTTAGACAGAAAGCTCTCCCCTAAATGGGCGGTCCCTGATGACGTATATTTATTTACTGAATTTACCCCTATTACCAATTTATATCTTCATTTATTCTTCTGCAAATTTATCCTATAAATTTAATCCACGTGTGTGAAATTTGCAGAACAATAAAGCTGACAGAAATCTGAAGGATTTCATTTGCAAAAATTTTCACCATCCAATGATGATAATGATAATGATGATCACATTAGAATAGAAATAGAATACTAATCTCGCTTTCTTTTTAAAATCCAATGATACTTTTTCGCGGTTATATGTAAAAGTTCCAATAAATACTAAAATGGCTGACAACATGAGCATTAAACAAAAACAGTAAAATGATGCATTCCAGTTTCCAGTCAAATGTCCAAATACCCTGTAATTCAGATTTTTTTTTATTTATAAACATTTGAATTAGTAGAAAATGATATTATACCTTAAAATTTACGGAAGAAAAAAAAAAACTCTAAATGTACTTTAAGTCTTGCTGCAATAGATATAAAGATCAGCAAAATAATTTACAGGTGTCTTTTTCACAAGTCGACATAACTGTTTGACTCTTTCAGAATAACTCAGTAGCATACGAGTCAGAAACTATTGTAACGATAGTCAAAAACTATTATATCGATATCCAATTCTGATATTTCACGTTCCCAGTGTCAAATATGAGCAATAACGTCATAGTAAATAAAAGAGCATTGCAGTATGTTACATTGAAAGAAAGACAAATCTCATAATTGAAGTGTATAATTTTAATTATGCATCATTCGTGCATGTTGCATGTCCTTCTGGATGAAGATTTCAATATTAATGAAAGACGAAAGAAAAGAAAAATTTCTTTTAATAGAATATGAGATATTTTTTTTTCGAAATTGGTTAAATACATGTAGTATGCAGTATATGTAGGACTGCATCTATATTTGATAATATCATTGACGATAAAGTACATCCTATATTTACCCAGAACGTTTTATAAGGGGAGTTCTGACTGACCTAAAAGGGGTAGGCACTCCAGTCACGCTTCAATGATTCCCGATATAAGCAACCAAAGTTGTCTCACGGCAGTGGGACACGCCCCTCCACCTCAACCCCTGGATCCGCCTGTGTAGTTTAACTACTATATCAGAAGCCTGTCAACACTTACGTTAACGCTGTGTGTTCGAAATCCACACGTGACAGATGCACTCGACTCAAAGCTTAAGTTACTAAGATTGTCAGTTTTCCTACCAAAGGTCGGTGGTTTTCTTAGGACACTCCAGTTCCTTACACGAATAAAAACATATCGTCTGTACTTCTTTAAAACATAGTAACTTCAATATGCTAGAGGATATCATTCCTCGGCTATATTCTTAAAGGCTATTTATTCAACACTAGTCAAATAATTGAATAATTTGTTTATCGGTACCGACAATTTTTTTCGATTTTAAATAAAATAAATCACGGAATTAGTACTGCTATACAGTTATGACACCCTTTGGTCTTAAATCCTTTTATAATACAACAAACTTACTTTATGGAACACAATATCAACAAATAATTTAAACAGTTTGAATAAAATGTGGCATTGCATAATACCGTAAGCAAAAGTTAGAAATAAATTGTGATATATTCTGTCAACTGCATTCCCTTAATCTTGACAAACGCTTTGCAATTTCAGCCCATTTTTGTCAAGTACATTGTTACAAAAAAAATATTTAAGAAAATAAAGGTATTTACCTTACTTCATTAATGCTTAACCAATTCTCAAAATCTTGATTAGATATTCATACAAAAGAAAAAAGGCAGCGCAATAACCGATATGCAATACTGTTACAAGGTTTTGCTTATGTGTCATAAAACAAAACTTACCTATAAATGGCATTCTAATAAAAAAAAAAGTATGAATGAATAAATATGACAACGACAAAGCGAAAGGCAACTGTTCAACTCCTATAACTGGACACAACATCAACATCATCAATAAATTAATAGCTCCCGGAAGTAACCAAGCTAATAGACTGTATGTATAATTCATGGTAACTTCATCGAAAAAGGGACACGATACTTAATGTTCAACTTTTTGTAAAAGCCGTATAAGATATCGACCACATATTTTTACTAAAATGTAAGTTGCGACTTTTTGTAACACATTAATTTTGGTTGAAAGCGTACGCTAGTCTTAAATCAGAATTGTTTTCACTCTAATATAAAAAAAAATTATACACATATAGTGATATAACTCATTAACTATATATAATTAAGACCTATGGTCTTTTGATTTGAAGCCCTTGGTTTATGACCTTAATATTGAACTCGAAGTCATTTGTAAAAATTGACGTTCTAGATTGTAACCTTGGCTTTTACCTCAGATGTAGACATGATAAAGCCTTAGAAGATTTCGCATTACGTTGCAAGACACTTGACCATGGAAAAAACAACCGGAAGTGACATTGTGTTAACCTGAAGTAGCTATCTTTTGTACCTATTTAATGTCAAAGTATATTAAACAATATATTTTGGAACCAAGTAAATTATCAAATGAAACCTGAAGTGACATATTTCAAACCGGAACTAACAATGTATCTCCCTTATTTAGAAAAAAATTGTAAAGAAATCATATATTTTTAAAATCAGTGTACAATAAGCTATCATTTGACACGGATATGATCTTTCGAACTAAATTTTCATAGTTCTATATTACAATTGATCTTTATTGGTGGGAGGACCTTCAATTGTTCTCTGAACAATTGGTTTTTAATTCTGAATTATGATTTTTCGAGATTGTATTTTGGTGGGAATAAATGAAAGATAAAATCACAAGAGGACTGAACTCCGAGGAAAATTCAAAACGAAAAGTCCTTAATCAAATGGCAAAATCAAATAATAAATCACATCCAACAAATGGACAACAACTGTCATATTCCTGACTTGGTACAGGCCTTTTCAAATATAAAAATGGTGGATTGAACCTGGTTTTATAGCGCTTAACCTCTCAATTGTATGACAGTTGCATCAAATTCCATTTTTTTACAACAATGTGTGACAAAACAGACATAATATGTAAATAGTCAAAGTACGGGTACAGCAGTCATCAATGTGTCACAATCTCAAAACAAACAAATATTCAACAAAAAAACACGAAAGCATCTATCAAATTTTAGAACCACATGCATTGTTTCGCGTGTTTGACGTCATAAAATGTAAACGTCACATATAGAAACATAAAATA
The DNA here is from genome assembly GCA_019925275.1 of Mytilus edulis. Taxonomy (NCBI): domain Eukaryota; kingdom Metazoa; phylum Mollusca; class Bivalvia; order Mytilida; family Mytilidae; genus Mytilus; species Mytilus edulis. The sequence continues at coordinate 61,003,656 of CM034351.1, read as the reverse complement.
ATTTTGCCGTTCAAAGTTTTTTTTTCAAAAAAAAAAATAATTTCACATGGGAAATAATGGTATACAGGGTTAAAAAATTAGAAGCACTCCATATGAAGCATTAACTTTGTTGAATGAAATATATGATAAATATTCAGGCAGGATACTTTTAATGCATATATTTTTTAAAGAAGGCTTGATATTTGTTTCTTACATTTTAGCACTTGTTACTGAATGCTTCTCATGGTTTTTTTTAGCATGAACCTACTCCTCCGTAAATACACAGCAACACGCAATAAATAGACCTTATTCGCACATGTTCATTCACAACATGTGATGAGGAAAACAGTTGTATTTTCAAATTTGTAGATTCCTTTTCATTAGACATATCATGTTACCAAAATGCAAGTACTTTCAAATAAAAACAGTCAGATCGTTTTGATTTTTTTTCGTCTTCCTTTTTTAAAATAAGCCCGCTGTAAAATTAACATTTTGAATTTCATTTTTGTTGGGTTTTTTTTCAAACTTTAATGTGCTTTTGGGTTTTTTGTTTAGGTCTGACATGTATTTCTGTGCCTCATAAGTGTATCACAAATTTGCCGATGTAAAATGCATGGTTTTTTCCTGAGTTGCATCTTATGACGTTTGTACAGGGAACAGTTTGGTTTAAACAATATTTTATTTTTAAAAAGTGCACAAAATGTATAATTATACAATATAAATACAGGGATTCGGAAACAAAAAAAACTTATAAATCCGTCTCCCTTAAAAAAATGACAAAATAAGGAACATACTAGTATAAGAAACTCGTATAATATAATTTTCAATTCTTATTTAACATGTTTATTCTGTGGTTTGCCCGTTACCCAGTTTGATCGAAAAATGTGATCAACTCGTTTTTCATAACTATAGTCCATGACGCTGAGAAATATGTAAATGTTTCGAAAATAAGGTTACATCAAATAAAGTTTCAACATCTTAATCGTCATCGACATAAAAATAATTGTTATGGACCAAATTTCCCTGTTTCAGAAAAATAAATTTAGGGAAAAATTAGGGAGCAGTTTATGTCGTCTTATTATAAATTTGCAATTATTTTAGGTTAAACGTGCTTTAAATGAAGGCAACAGTAGTATACTGCTGTTCGAAAGTCATAAATTGAGACAAATCCGGGGTACAAACTAAAACCGAAGGAAACAGATAACTATTAGAGGGAAACAACAGAAACAATGAAGTGAACTGAAAAAAAACGACAACAATTTAAATATAACGATTTTTATCTAAAACATTACAAAAAAAAACAAAAACATTGATTGACTCATACTCTGCTAATTTTTTATACGGCTAACATAGGCTTGCTTTCTGGGCTTTGTAAAAATTCTAATGCCACTTCCTCGTTAATATCTTGAGATTTTTGTTCGACGTTATATGTTAGAGTTCCAATCAATACTAAAATGGCTGACAAAATAAGAATTACACCAATACTGTAGAATGACACATTCCAGTTTCCAGTCAAATCGTCCATGTACCCTGTAATTCAGGAAAAAATACACTCTATCAGGCGTAAATATAATACATGAACCTTGCATAAATAAAACGTAATCGGATAGCATTACGGAAGAAACACATTATTCTGATCTTCCACTTTAAATGTACTCCAAGTATTATTCGCAGATGTGTAGAACGAAAATAGAAATTGCATGTGTTTGTTTAACAAGTAAGAAAGTTGACATAACAGTATGACTGTGTAGGAGTTACAGAGCAGTATATAAGTGAAAATATATTGTTCGTTGTTATACACTTTCTGATAAAGAGGTGTTTAAGGAGAGCAATCAACTCAGTTGAAATAAAATATAGTATAGCCATTTTATTGAGATGAAAGACAACTTTAATAATTCGACTTTGCTCATAAAATCACGCATGTCTGCTGTGTGTCTTTCTTCTACATGTTTTACTTCACTATGTTTGAGAGCTAGCATATAGTAGTATTATTAAATCATTTTACACTATAAAAATGTTTGACTATTGTGTTCATCGGACCTACGTGAAGCATTAATTTTGCTTTTACAGGTTTTTATCCATTAGAATAACTGCTTATATATATACATATTGCTAGACATTAATTAAAACTGTTCGATCGTAAGTTACGTCCATACAAAAACACTTATATTTTTAAATTGCACAGGTCATGTTTTTACAGTAAGTATGAACACCAAAATATAAGTAAAAATTAACCTTTTTTTATTTATAAGCAAAAACACATCTTAACTGTTATAGATTCTGTCAAATACATTTCCTTAAACTTGAATAAATTTCAGCCCATGTTGTCAAATGCATTGCAAGTTGAACGACAAAAACATTTCGAAAACATAAAACTTGTCAAGAGCTTTGTATATCACTTTAATTTATCCAGTACTTTGCACTTGAACATTAATTTATTCATCAGTTTATTTACGTTTGCCTGTACAAACTAAGCGAAAGACAATTATAACTCAAGATAACTAGAAAGATTTAACACCCATGGAAATTATTTACCATGATTCATTTAGTCTAAACCAATTCTCAAAATCTTTATTTGATACTACTATAACATTAGAAGGCAGCTGAAAAACACACATTAATTACAGTAATAATGTTTTGCCTACATGACATAAAACAAAACTTACCTATAAATGGCATTCCAATCAAATAAAAGGTATGAATGAATAAATATGACAATGACAAAGCGGAAGGCAACTGTTCAACTCCTATAACTGGAGACAACATCAACATCATCAATAAATTAATAGCTCCCGGAAGTAACCCTGCTAATAGACTGTATGTATAATTCACACTTACTTCGTCGAAAAAAGGAAACACGATACTTAATATTCCACTTATTCCCATATTTGCAATAAAGACTGTTTCTGCTTTCACATATTTTTTGTCGACTATATATCCAACTCCAATCCGAGAAATTAATTCTCCTATGCCGCTTATCATTATTGTCGTCACAATATCGTTGTCAGAAATCCCTCGACTGCGCAAGTGTGGGGAATGACTGTGAAGTTTGCAGTGTAGCCAACTAGTGCAAAAGAAAAAGCCGCAGTGTACAGTCTAAAACAGGGATTTTGTATGATTTGTTTGAACGTATTCCTTAAAATACTCAAGTATTTACTTGTCTCAGTCCAACATGAATTAAGAAAAGACTTTGTATGTTCGTTGTCAAATTGTGTTCTTTTCCTTAATTGTGCTGGCTGTCTTAACAACAAACTGCCTACACACACATTTAAAACCACACCACCTAATAGAACAAGTCCGCCCCTTATTCCGTATGAATCAAAAAACCATCTGTACAGAGCGGGAATATCAAAGCTGATACGCCACCGGCTGATGTCACAATTCCGCTGGCTAAAGCTCTTTTCTTGTTGAAGTAAAAGTTGACGATTGATAGTGATGATGGTATACATAAACCTATTCCAGTACCTAAAATACAAACACACAAGACTTTACAAAAATTAAGCAGTGTTATAGATGCGTCAACTATCTCCTATTTTTATATCCATATCAGTCACACTGCTCTCAATTCTTTTTCTGATATTTTCAGTTGCATGCTTTCTGTAGTTTTCAGCTTCATAGGCAATCGGTATTTTTAAAGAAAGATAATATTACTACTAGATCCACTTCGATTTGTTTGAATGAGTTACTCTGGTAAAACTTTTTACGTAATAACACCAGCGCACTAGACAGTTAAATCAAACATTAACCTACAAATTAAGTAAAGTTAACTCTCTAAACTCTTCAACATATTGTTTTTTGTATAGATAATGTACATTTGATAGTACTTTTCAAAAGTAAATTTTAGAATTACATCTTTAAAAAGAAAATGGCAAAACTACAAATTCACGATATTGCTATTGCAGGAAAAATAGACATTACATTTAGGTTAGGGGGAGGGCTGGGATCCCGCTAACATGTTTAACCCCGCCACATTATTTATGTATGTGCCTGTCCCAAGTCAGGAGCCTGTAATTCAGTGGTTGTCGTTTGTTTATGTGTTACATATTTGTTTTTCGTTCATTTATTTTACATAAATAAGGCCGTTAGTTTTCTCGTTTAAATTGTTTTACATTGTCTTATCGGGGCCTATTATAGCTGACTATGCGGTATGGGCTTTGCTCATTGTTGAAGGCCGTACGGTGACCTATAGTTGTTAATGTCTGGGTCATTTTGGTCTTTTGTGGAAAGTTGTCTCATTGGCAATCATACCACATCTTCTTTTTTATATTACATAGAAACTTACTTTTTGCCGGTATGTTAATCAGAGCTGGCGAAAAAGCTACGATTCTTATTTTACCGACTGTCGAAACATTTTAAAATACCCTCTTAAAAATAACAAATCTACGATGATGCAGACGCAAGCAACCAAATTCATCGTCGCAAATCATTGAAAACATTTTCATGTTGTATTGAATTAATAGATGAGCTGCTTTTTTATATTTTGGTTGTGAAAAGTTATTATTTTTGCCATTTCTTACACAGTGTACTCTTCTCGACTCAACGTTGCCACGAGGTACGTAGAACTCGATTCTGGTCAAAATTTTTAATTGATGACGTTTATAGAAATTCGATCAGTTCGAACAACACTGTACTTACATGAGTTTCCGATTAATCAAATCGAAGTCGAATTAATGTTCAAAATATGGTCCTGTGAATATTTAATACGCGGGAAGTTGAAATGGTCACTTGGTTTCCGAAAATGTGTTTTCTTTTAAATGAATAAAAACTGGAAGAACTCAAGTATCAAAATTTGAACTTGGCATTCAACTGAAACAATAACTTCATCTTTTTTTTTCAAGTATGTGTATCAGTGTATTAACACATACATTTTATTTTAGATCGATTGCGTTATTAATTGTAGTGTAAACGGAGTGGTTCAGATTAGACCGATAGAGATCGTTAGGAGTAAATCTAATGTGAACGCCAACTGGTTCTATTTAGATCGATTCAAAACAATGCTAGTGTGAACAAGGTCTAAGTTTCTGTGTTTGAAATCAATGTAACGACATATCATTTGAAGTTATAAGACTCGGTTACTACAAAACAAGAGATTTAATGGTTTTGAATGATTAATCGACTGAAAGACTTTTAAACCATCTTTTTGGTGGGCTTAATAATTCTAAACGTTGTGACGTAAGCAATAAAATTCAAACAAAAACATGTAATATAAATGAATCGGTACAATCGTTGCCTACTCAAACTAAAATTGATGCATTCGGTAAAATTTGGTCAATTTCACATGTCGTACCTGTTAGTAAACTATAGGTCAGAAATAACATTTCAGGTCTACTGGTCAAACCACTGAAGCATAATCCACTTCCGATCAGTAATCCTCCAACGAATGTAACACCTCGAAACGAAAATGTAGTACTTAGAAATCCTGATAATGCACCTAGTACGAAAAGATATTTCAAAATGATAACAAGTTTATAGTACAAGTCATGTAGTTTTCTTTGCATCCAATCATATATTTTTTTGGAACGAACATCTTTCCTTTTAAATCAAGCGTAAATAAATATCGTATATTTTTGGTTATCTCTTAAGTGTAATAGGCAATCTAACAAACGTTTTTATAGTATAAATCATTAACATTGAATAGAAGAAAAAAACAAAAAACATCCAAAACACAAGATATTATTTACATTGATTTTTCTCTTTACATTATTTTTAAAAAACTCGATATTTTCAATAGTTAAAAGAGACAAATGCAAGTCACGTAAAGGTTCAAAATAAACTGCAAACTGTTCCAGCCATTAATCAAAACATGTGAAGATCTGCGTTGTTATGTTTATGTCGCTTAAATATTTTGTAAACGTTTGGTGATAATCATGTTTTATGTACTGTTTAGGAATATTTTTTTCATTTCTTCACATTAAATGGCACATAAAATGGTACTTATCTGGTTTTATTGACTATCATCATCTCAATTCATCTGACACCATACAAAATTAATGCAATAAATATGAATAATTGCAATGATTTTGTACGTACGTGTATAAAAAATCATACATGAAAATTTTTACATATATTTTCATCCTGCCTTTTTTGTATTGCAAAGATTTTATACGTACGTCTATCAATTTCATACACGTCCGTACAAAAACTGTGACCACTGTCCAAGGAATTTAAAAACAAAATGTTGTGTACGCCTTTGCCTTTATCATGGACACTTATATCATGTACCAGACCGATAACAATACAGATCATGTGTCAAATCTTTGGATCTGAAAACGTTATGTTCTACCTTCTGTTTTCAAGACCATCTTGATAATCAAGTGTTGTCGGATATATACCTTCAAAATTATGAAGGCTAAAACATCATTGGCTGATGAAAAATGTTAGAAAAACTTAACAGAAAAAATATATATTGATCATGTTGATAGTTGTGCCATTATTTATTGATTTTTTTATTAACTGTTTGTAAATTTGTGTCATAGACTTTCGATTTTTCAGGTTTGTCATTTACTTTTTCAAATGCAATTTCATCTGTGACTTCAAGAATGCAACCACTTCTAAAAGTACTAAAATCTATGACCAACTGGATCTAAAATGTACTATTTGAATATTGACGTTTAAATGCTAGGTTAAATGAAATGGTTTGGTTAAATAAACATCAAATCCTACACATTCGAACATAGCTAAGGTATAATTTCACTGCTTTATGGAGCTAGCATTTGATTTTTTAGAGAGGCTTGGATGAAATTTGAATAAAATGTACGACAGGAGTTTTCCGTAATAAAAGGGCAGGATGGGCGAAATTGGAACACAAAACAGGCAGGATGATAATATATGTAAAAAATCAGAATGAACCTTTGAAATAAAATGCAGGAACGATAAAGGTGAAAATAAAAAGGCTTAAGGAGGCTTGCGGGTACAAAAATTTCAGCAAAAAAAAAATTGATTTTTCGTAAAAATTTAATTTATTACACTATTAGTGATTACTTTATGATAAAAAAAATTTATGGTACAAAAATCACCCAAAAAAATCGATTCGGTTTGGCCGCAGATGACTTTTCAATTGTTTATATCATTGAAAAAGCTCCAAATTATGTCCCTTAGGAGCAAAATGCATTTTTTTTTTTGCATTTAAATTGATATCTTTTTTAACTCATCGGTGACCTACATTTTTTATTATTGTTCTCAAATAAGCTGTACATCAACCAAATAATTGTAAATTTTAAGCGATTTCTGTAATTTAGTTCTTTTTTTATTTCGATATTACCTCTTTTTTTCCTTTTAGTTCAACAGAAAAAAGGAGATAACAAAAATGAATGCCTCTTTCGGAGGCAGATTGTGAGCTCAAATGAACGGTGACCCCATTTTTTTATTTCATTTTTTTATTAAGTATATGAAAAAGTTCATTTATAAAAAAAATATAGCGAAATCTTATATAAGAAAAAAAAATGATTTATACCCACGAGCCCCATTAACAGAGATTACAACTTAAATAAATGCAGGACACACATTGTTCATCCTTGTCCGATTATAAAAATCAAATGATAGGTCCCTAAGGTATGTCATACATGCCTGAAATTGCCAACATGAAAACTTTCAAACTGAAAATGAAAGCACCTTGTCCCGATGTTATATCATATTGGTCTAGTAGTTCTGCGTATAGGATACCAAATGATTTTAAAACAACCTGTCAGTATCATATAGTTCATAAAAGCTCCTGAAATAGAATAAAAAAACAATATAATCGCTATTTTACGAAATTGTCCTTTGATCTTGCTGACTGATAATTTCATTCCTCAGAGTCGAGTGATATGATTCTAGAAACTAATATAAGACGGCATGTGGCGTTGTCAACGACATTGATAGAATTTACAACGTCATCATAGGTAAAATAGCAATAAACAGATTGGTCATCTCAAATCGATTGCGTTTCGCACTTTCGCCGTACAGATTCAACCGAGAAAATCAATATCGTCGAGATGATCAACGATAATTGTAGATGACTAAAACGAATGTGAAAGCCGCAATTTCAAGAAAATACGTAAATAAAAACACAACAAATAAGAATAGAAAAGAAGAAATCAAAATAAAATAACTTTTAGGCAAAGATGAATTAAATAACGTTGATGTGTAAGAGCTTTTAATTTTGCCATATGCTTTGGGACTGTTCGTTAGAACTTTCTTCGGAGTTCGTTATTTTTGTTATTTTATAAAAAAGATAACGTGTTGAAGAAACTCATTACTAACATGAACGATTTTATATTGTTACAGAATCTTTGCATTGTGACAATGTGTTGCTGTTGTAAAAAAAAATAGCTAAATTGTTTTATTTATAACAAGCATTCATCATTTTCATTCTGCATCTACATGTGTAAGACTGTATTTTGTGTTCCCATTTTCTTGGATATCAAAGGGTTCATAAGTTCATTTTGTTTTGGTGTTTAACGCTACTTTCAACACTATATATATGCTATTTCGTAGCAGGCATGTTGTGTTAGAGGAGAAATCTGAACTGGCTGTTGAAAACCATTTGTCTTCGGCAGAAATACTGACAATCTATATCAATTAACTCACAACTGTAGTCTGTATTATACAGGTATAAAAGACAACTGGGTTGCGTTCAATATCGTAGCGGCAATGTATTGCTACGTAGATTTTTGCCTATTGAACGAGTAGCCGGCTGCTATCAATATCTATGTAGCCAGCTACACGTTCAATAGTCATAAATGTACGAAGCCCTATGTAGCCGCTACGATATTGAACGCAACCCTGACCTACGGGTACAAGTAAAATGTTTATTCTGCTCTGTTTATTTATCTTTGTTTTTGTTTTAAAGGAGTGAAAGTTTTGCATTAGTGTACAATTTATATGAGTAATAACCAGGGCATACACAATACTGAAACGAGTATGCAACATATGACATCTCCATCTTTACCTTTGCCAGGATTTATTATACAATTATTTTAAAACAAATTTGCTTTTATATCACACTCTTCCCCCCCCCCCCCCTCCGTTTTATAAGATCACAATAATTTAAAAATTCTGATTTTCTTTGTCAAAAAGGTTTGCTTAGATGCGGGTCCTTTCATCGGTCTGGCTTTAGCTTATTTCAATAAGTATACAATATTGGCAACTATTTTTGAAAAGAGGGACGAAAAATACCGGAAGGACAGTCAAACTCAAAGATCGAAAATAAACTGACAACACCATGGCTAGATAATAAAAGACAAACAGACAAATAATAGTACGCAAGACACAACATAAAACACTAAAGACTAAGCACAACGAACCAAACAGAAACTGGGGATGATATCAGGTACTCTTGAAGGAAAATCAGATCCTGCATCACATGTGGCACCCGTCGTATAGCACTTTTTATTACAAACTCGGTAAATAGTCTAATTCGGTAGGTCACATTCGTGGTGAAAAGGAAGGGGATTGTAGTTACGACATAGAAACATATCCCATATCATCTTTGAAACGGTTATTCCAAAAAGGTCAATACACTTGTGATAGCGTGCCTAAAGTTTACGAAGGGAATGAAAGGGCTCTCCATTAGATAATTTTTTTCATGTTTTTGTTTATTGTTGTTTTCTTTGTTTTTTTATTGATATAGGATGATGTATAATTTTACTTTTATATGGGCGAGATAGAAAATAATATATAGAAATTTTGTTAAATCGGAGATTAGAGAGCCAAATTTAACTAGTTATTTATTTTGTTGGTGTTGTCTGTGAGGGTAAGTTATTTTTTCTTAAACAGTAAACCATACATACTGGGAGTATAAGCTTCTTTTCTGTGCGACTAAGCTATTTTTTTCTGAGGAGGATAAGCCTTGATGTTCGTAATGGTTTATTATAGTGACTAGAATTGTAAGCTCTGAGAGGTAAGCTATGTTTTCTGGCAGAGTAAGCCATATTTTCATGAAAGCTGAGCCATGTTTTGGCATGGATAGCAGTGTTTCCTGCAAAAGTAACCCACTTTTTAAGGTAGTTCAAAGCATTCTTCTTACTTTGAGTGGAATTCGTCATCATGTGCACTATCCATATCTATTTTAAAAACATTTGAAAATAAATATGTTTAGCTATTAGGTAAAACAACCATGATGCATGTAGTACATCCCTGTATATCATTATTTTACTATCGTTCATCATGAAGGTAAACACAGAAAACTACTTCAAGCCAAAAAGTATTATTTTTGTTAGTTTTTAAAATGTTTTAGGATAAGATACTTCTCGTCCTTATTTCTTTAAAAGCCGATTGATTCAGTAGATATATTATGAAATAACTAACCTGCAAGAATCACCCAAGAGTAACCCGAATCCATGATCCTCTGTAAGAGAGGTAATAACCAGTCAACAACCTTATATGTCCTTAGTTTTATATTACGTGGGTGCGTGGCTATGCATATATTATCATTCATACGAATTGTTTATCGAAGCTTTTTACAGCGACAGTTAATTTGTATACACTTTCCTTTAGATCATTATCACTAAACTTAATATTTGCTACTTTTAAACATATGTAAAAGTATGATAATCTTGTTATTCTGTTTATGAGACAATATCTGAAAAAGTCTTAATTTTTGGCAATAAGAAAAAAACAAAAAAACATGTCTTAAGACCCAGTATTTCTATAGCACAAATCAAAGAAAACACATTGAGGATCTAAGAACTATAATTCAAACAATTGTTAAATGTGGTAACAATAGCAATTTAAAAAAAATGGTACAAAAAAATCAGTTCTTTCCTGTAACCAAAGTGAATCAATTTAAAAAAAATTCTAATGGCAATACGGAATAAGTTTAAGACACTATTTGTGGTTATCTAGTATATTCTGCAATAGTTTATCAAATACCAATTATTGATTTTAGCGTTTGTAGTACAAAAGGTTTAGAAATATATTAAAATATAGTCAGAGATGTCGGTAGCATGAAAGAATCTTGAGTAACAGGACAATGGTAACAGGACAGAGTTCGTAACAAAAAGGATTTTTTGTTCTGCAAATTTCTGAAATCATTTTGGGATAAAATAAAACTATTACTTGATAAACTTAAAATAGGACATCATATAATATCAATTAGATCACTTTTGTACGGATACAAAATAAACGATACAAGTTATTACAGTATTAATGATTTAATAACAATTATTCTTTTTACTGTATACAAAGGATACTATATATCGGAACAAAAAACAAAACAATTTGATATGTTTGAAATTTTCAAAAAAGAATTTCTTCAATATCATGAAATATTGATAAATAAAGAAGGCAAATATGAAAAATTCCATAATCTGGTTGCAGCAAAAATTAAATTAATTTCATGAATTAGAATTTATAATACATCATGTTATCTTATTTCTATTCAGTTACATACATGTCAATATTACTATATATTTATATATATTGCGTACTAACAAGTACTAACTTTATCAATGAAATGCTATATACTAACGTTAACGATGCCGGGATAAGGTACCGGTACTTCATGTATCTCTAACAAATGTAAAATTCAAATAAAATATTATAACACTTAAAAAAAAGATATTCCATAACGATCAACCAATTCGTAATAGTGTCCGTAATTTTAACGTAGTGATGAGTTCAACTTTATTAATTGGAAATATTGGTTTAGCAGGTTCCCTGTGAGGAACAAAACATAGTTGTTAATAATGAAAGAGTTTAGTTCATCATTTTGCTCTTGTTTTAACGGTTTTCCATTGTACAAATAATTCATGTGTTATGTTTCTGATGTCAATTAATTTTATATGACATTTTTTCTGGTAAACGAATCATGTTCCAACATCCGTTATAACGTATAAGATACTTCCAATACTTATTTTTTTAAATGAGAAGAGGTAGAATGCCTGACAATTAGACAACACTCCACTAGAGGTAAAACTACATAGAAGCAATTTTAGTTTATAATACAATTCAACGTGTTTTAATTAACTTGATAAGCAGTGTCATAATTATCCAAATAACATAAGTATCGCATTAAACATGCCCGTAATGGGTTGAGAATAAAAAACCTCAAAACTATTAAAAGAAAAACTTGCAGAAATAACACGAACTCCAAACGACAAGTGACCCATGCAACGACAGGGTAAGCTTCGTCCTAAAAATTTGCAACTCACAAGATGACAATCAACTCACAATTAAAATTTCAGAACAAAAGAGACAATATGTAAATGATCAGATCAGTAGGTTTTTTTTCCAAGAGAATAATGGATTCAGACTGTGATAACCTGTCTACTGTGAGTTCGTACTGCTTGTAACGGTCAACCTATTCCTGATGCATGTGATAATGACCATAACAATTCTGAAGTCTCGCTTTTAGTTGTCCGTTATTATTATTATGTTGGCGCACGTCTTCGTCAGTGGGGCACCACTGTGAAGATAAATGCGCTTTTTGTTTACAACGACTCCTGTAACAAGTCTACTTAGATTTGCAAACGTTACACGACGGGTAGAAGATTGGCTTGATCTTAGAAATTGGAATTTAATATTAAAAACCATTATGTCTATCATAAGTCGATGTTTGACGTCATCTAGCTTTGCTTATATCGAGAAAAATATCAAAAATACTCAGACCGACCTTACAGTCTTTGTAATGTATGGAATGTCTAGTTTCAAAGAATATTTATATTTACTGAAATAAACCCTCACTGTCTCGATTCAGGACTCTGTAATTCAGTGGTTATCGTTTGTTGCTGTATACCATTTTTTTTTTTTTTTTTTTTCATCAATCAGGCCGTTATTTTTCTCCTTTGAATCGAGTTACATTAGTTTTGTCATTTTGGGGCTTTTTTCAACTGAATATGCGGTATTGATTTTCCTCATTGTTGAAGGCCATACGTTTATATTTGTTAACTTCTTAGTCATTTGGTCCCTACTAGAGAGTTGTCTGTTTGGCAATTATCACATCTTCATACGTTTATATTTACTGAGTATACTGTTTTTTTGTTGAAATACCATTGCACAAAAAGACAAAAGATTTTTCGTAAACTCACACAAGTAACTTGTATCTATTATATGAAATGAGAATATTTTCACAAAGTTTTGTTGTTTTCAATGTACGTTATCTTGGATTTTTATTTGGCCTCCGTATTGTAATGATTCTTGCGACACTGATAATTATAAGCCTGGTATATATTACAACTATTTTTTGTATTTAATTCCACATTAAGACGTGTTGTTAATTCACGAGAAATAAAGCACTGAACAAGAGGTGATATACTAACCAAAAAAAGAGAAATGAATGTGAGTGTAAAAATGTATTAACGCCTCCGGGTGCGGGAATTTCTCGCTACATTGAAGACCTGTTGGTGACCTTCCGCTGTTGTTTTTTTTCTATGGTCGGGTTGTTGTCTCTTTGGCACATTCCCCATTTCCATTCTCAATTTTAACAAACGTACCGAACTTCAAGGTAAATTATGTATGTATGTTGGTGTGTGATCTTGTTGGTTATTTCTATCTTCAAATTATATATTCATGTATTGATATGCTACCGTTAATTAATACATGTCATGGGCTATGCGTGTTTATGTCCAAATTAAGGTCATTTTGTGACACATTAAGACCATCCATAGGAATATTACGTTAACCTATTCACAATGTCATTTTTATAGGACTGGATTGGATTCCTATATTGTGAATATTGTTTGATAATTAATCTACTTGATTGATTGTACCTCCATTTGATTCTTTGAACTGCAATATATATTGTACATATGTGTCGTCAAAATGATAATGCAAATCAGATATGTTATCGTCGTATTGTTTCCATCACAACAGGTATAGACTCGGGACAGTTGTTGATGCTATCATATGGTGCTTTTTAATGTTTTCAAGCCGTATGGGGATAAACACTGGCTGTTTTAGTTGTCTTTCTGTTGCTGTCTCAGTGACATTCATCCTTGAGCCAGTCTGAACATTGATTTCATAATTGTGCAATCTACTTTTTGATATCTGAAATCTATCTTCTAGATTTACTTTACTTAATGCGACGGTTCACTGTTATCTGTTATCTCTTTAATTGTGTAAATCAGAGTTACGGATATTAAACAGCAGTGTATGCCAATTTAAAATTCCCTCTGTTTAGGTCTCTTTTTTTTCCTTCATATGGATTTACGACGTGTTGGGACGACGAAAAAGAATAGACAGGAAAAATCGTATCGTTCTAGTATGAATTGTGTGCCTGTGTAATCCGTTAACTACCTTCAACTTGAAAATACGTTTACCGATTCCTGAATGTGATAATCAGTGTATCCTATATAGATAAAAGCAAACAGTGCTTTAGAAAAAAATACAGATTTTAATCTAATTGTTTTCGGATATTCATTTTTACAAGTCATATGTATAAATAGATAATAATTCCGCGGTGTTCGGGGGATTTCTATGGCCTGTAAATAATGGATAGCTAAACTTTCTAGCCATCATTTGGGCAGATACAGCACGGCCCAAATTTGTTTCTGCATGGCGCACTACACTTACCTCTTTTAACACGCCTTAAAAAAATAATGAATACATTCGATAAATGATTCATAATCATAAGTTTTTTTTAATCTGTGAAATCACTGTTTATCTGTGCATATTACTTGAGGCATGACTATATATATTGCAAAATTTGTTACAGGAACGTGTGATGTACAAGTACTGATAACAATGTCGACTACTTGATTTCAATAACGATAAACGTTTTAAAGTCTATATTTTGATTGTGATGTATATCATTTATTTGTTAAGTCACACACATGTACACATGTAACTTGATTCATATTCTTGGGGAACGTTCAAAACAAACTATAGGAATGTATGAATATCAAAATACACGAATAGCTATATGTTAAAAAGATACCAAAAAGCAAAAGCCAAATCTATGTAAAACTACTTTGCCAGAGTGAGAAACTTATTTTGTTTACAATTTATTATTCATAATCATTTTGATAGTAGAGGTTATCGAAGGATACATTTTCAAACGGTCAATTTTAGACAAAAATGTATATTATAAATTATGTCAGTACAAAAGTACTTTCTACTGAGCTAATAATAACACCGGGAATTTATGGTCAACCAGGAACGACGTCAATCCACTGTTATAAAAAATAAAACTTTACATTTTGAATGTATCCAAAGCATTTTTCTTAACTTCACTTTTTAAAGAACGTATTTTCGTTTTTTTTTACCTTGGTGTAGTAAGTTTGTCATCGACTTATGCATGTTATGAGTTTGATTATAATTTTGGTATTCATCGCCACTATTTTATTTTATCAAAGACTTTTAATTGCAACTAGCCTCAAGGTGTGTCCCTATCAAACAATGAACTCTCTAATCATCAGAAACAGGGTTAATCTCCGGTTTAAGCGGAGTTCGTTTTCCTGATGTAGAGATTTTCAAAGCTATTGTTTGTGCTTTTGCCTTTTTACCCCATTGTGGTATATGTCTTTCTCAGGGTTATGGTCTGTATGGCTGCTTGTCCATCTTCGTCTCTTTTTCAAATCAACTTTGCTAGGGTCATTCTAGCAATTTTGAAATTAATCTCAAGCTGCAACATGTGTAAGAGGTACTCCAACAAGTACATTAGCGTAGCATTTCTGATTGCCATATTAAGAGCAGGATCTGATTCTAATTAATTTGGAATAATTTTTAGATTATAATTGATCACGCCTTTTGTAGTGTTAACAAATATATTGTAATCTTCAATACATTCAATAAAACTAAAACATTACGTATGTTACTTTATCATAACGATTTACTCGAATAATTAACCCGACTCGACTTACTTATGAATGACGCTATTATCTTCAAGCTTTTCTTCATTCGCCATATTGACTGGAAGTAAAGTTTTGTTAATATTAAATAACGTGACCGCGCAATTCATTGCAAGGTATAACAGTACTGCTATGCATGAACGCAAACGCGTGATGCCTTTAAAAAAGTTTAAATTAGATGTAACAGATTAACCTTTACAAATCAATACCTAAACTGATATTGCATATTTATCTTGTTCTATCGTTTACTATGGTTGCTACCTCATTGACCATTGAAAAAAAAATTAAAATTGACGAAGATAACAAAACTAAAAATATAATAATGAGGATTGCTTATCAGTGTAACCAACGATAATAACATGTACCTTTAAATAACGAAACGTTATGACAGTCAAAGGAATAATCAAAGAATTTCACTAGCTATTCGCTTACAAGCATTTGTTTTCTTACTGTTGATAAAGATCTATCCAAAGAAGAATAACACACAGTTATGAATAATGATAAAACGTAAAATCTAAAAACAGGGCTTATGTTTTCTTACCTCCCACGGACACTAACATAAGACAGACGAATAAACCAATAGAAACCTTCATTCTTCTTTTTCGTTCTCTACAACAAATAAACATGATAAACATATCGTGTTTATACATTTGTCATGATTATTCGTTTTCTAAAATTAAGATTCGAATTTGGATTCGAGCGTCACTGATGAGTCTTTTGTAGACGAAACGCGCGTCTGGCGTATATACAAAATTTGATCCTGGTATCTTTGATGAGTTTATTTGCATACGACTGTACATAGTAATATTAAATACCTTCGTACATGTATGCGTACAATTAAATACTTTTGTGTCTTCAATGGGGTTTCTGAAACGTAATCGCGCCTACATATCTAATTTGCAGTATTCATTAAATGTCCTTATTTTTTGGTCAACAGTTTTGGCAGCTTTAAAATTAACTGAATTCCTTGAAATCAAATCACTCTTTGTCTCATCTGTATATCAGTGCAAGTAAAACCTGACGGTTTGTTTTTGTTTCATTCCATTCTTTTAGGCAGGGCTGCTGTTAGACATTTTATATTGTATGATACCAGTTTATTGACAAAAATGGTAAAACACTATGAAATAAGGTAGGCGGGTATCATCAAAGGACATTTCAAATGGGAAAACTATGCTTTTATCTTTCATAAGCATTTGGGGAAATGTCAAATTATGAACTTCAAGTGAGTGCCAATTCACTATTGTCAAATGTTTTTTCTACTAAGGCAACAATTGCACTTCCATTAAACACGTTTAACTTTTACTTAAGTTCATTAAAATGGTTCTTTTCAAATCGTTATTTTTTTAAGGTTATAAATGCTTCTGAAAATTGTTTTAAAAAGGTATAAAAAACAATGACAATTTTTAAATGACAATTTCTTACTGTTATCTAGAAATTGTATGTTAAGTTATGTTGGTAATTCAGATAATCATGAATGGAAGTGACTTTGAACATTACGTATGAAGCGCGGAATCTCGATTTGCTTGATAATAGTCTAGGACATTTACTTTGTTATCACTTAAAATTTACAGAATATGCATTTTATTTTATACTTAATATGACTTAAATTGTACTTACATGATAAAATACCGTCAGTGTTCGAAAGGCGTTGAAATACTCTGTTATTATTCCGTTTTTAAACACGACTATGACGAAATGAAATTATACAGTGGAAACAAACATTTACTCAAGTATCCTGCTTAGCGGTTGTAGGTTGTTTCAAGGTTAATGTCCCAATACACGATTCATCAATTCTATTTCTCAAAATATGCACGTTTCCTTCTATATATCCTTGTTTGTTTATAAAAACAATCTTAACAATACATTAATGCTATGTTACATTTCCAGATACAATTCATACATTGTAACCACAATAATAATCAAATCACCAAATGTAAAACCTATGTGAAACTATAATTATTTTAATTAAACCTATTTATCAATGAGATTCATGACAATGATTTGCACATAAGGGGATAAGAAACATACAACGGTTTGAACATAGAGGCGATAATTTATCTTTAAAGGTGGTCACTGTTTCTTTACTATTTGAAATGAATACAAAATGAAATGATTGTAACTACCGAGTGGAATAGTAGCAAAGGCTGCAAAGTGAACAAAGAGTTCTACATCAGCTTTAAAATCTATCATATCCTGTTACAAAATGATAGAAATTATTATAAATTAAGGAATGTATCTCCCTCATGCAAAGCTCTGATTCCTTTCACGGATTTGGCTATACTTTTTGGACCTTTTGGATTATAGCTCTTCATCTTTTATATAAGCTTTGGATTTCAAATATTTTGGCCCCGAGCATCACTGAAGAGACATGTATTGTCGAAATGCGCATCTGGTGTAAGAAAATTGATACCGTTAATTTTATCAGCATCCATAGATTTGCAATTTGACCTTCAGGATTTTTAACTCCTTGTATAATATGGTCACTGAGTGATATATCATATTCGCGCCGTGACAACGAGTCAACATTTTGATGTTTAGCCCCTGGTCTGTGTTGAATTTCAAAATTGTATTGTGAAAGGGTCTCAAGCCGACGAGCCAACTGTCCCTGTGGATCTTTAAAAATAAACAACCATCTCAAGGATGGATGAGCGGACCAACTAAGTAATGGCTAAACTGATGAATTCCTTCAAATCGACACACGCCACTGACCTTCTAGTGACGTCACAATTAACTTAGAGTTCTAAATAAAATAATGTCTTATTCAGGATTAATTTTAACACTTTCAAAGTCAACTAATTAACACA
Source organism: Mytilus edulis (assembly GCA_019925275.1). Taxonomy (NCBI): domain Eukaryota; kingdom Metazoa; phylum Mollusca; class Bivalvia; order Mytilida; family Mytilidae; genus Mytilus; species Mytilus edulis. The sequence goes on along the minus strand of CM034351.1, from coordinate 60,985,106 downwards.
ATTTAAATCAAGTCAAAGAACCTGCATAATGTCAGTGTTTAGAAAAAAAATATCAATAAATATATGCTTCAATATCAATAGAACAATTCCAAATTTAGGCCAGGGTTGGGCTAAATATGTTTCACGGCAAAAACACCACCGTCAAATAAAATGTGTGACGGGATTCACCGTCTGTTTACACTAATATTACTTGAAGATGTGTAAATAAATGCTAAAACAGCTTAACTTTAACTTCTTACTGAATTCACAAAGTCAAACGTGAAATAATTGGTCAGGAGAACGAAAAGTAACCGTTCTCTGGGATAGTTAATTTTCAACCTACCAAGTTGCTTTCGTTGGAAACCAAGATGTCATTTGCACGGGCCATTTGCCAAAATTACCTACATTTCGCTGATCTCGTATACATGATTGGCGATGAAAATATAGATGAACATACCGTTATAAAATGAGAAGTGATATGATTGCCAATGAGACATTAGAAGGACAAACCTTTATTAAATGAGATGTGGTATGATTGCCAATGACATAATAAATTGACAGACCTTTATAAAAAGAGATGTTGAATGATTGCAAACGAGACAACAGTTGAACAAATCTTGTTTCATATATCAAAGTTCAGTATATGTTCACTTGTTTGTGTTAATATGTCTTTTTTGATTGAGTTAAGCCGTTTCAATTGATATTCTATAGTGTTTCTTTCTATGTTGTGATGTTACATTATTGTTTTAGGTAAGGGTTAATGATGGTTTATATTAAAACGTTTAAACCCACTGCATATGTTTGCACCAGTCCTAAGATAGGAACCTGATATTCAGTGGTTGTCGTTTGTTGGTGTGGTTTATAAATGTTTCTCGGTTTTTTATATAGATTAGACCGTTGGATTTCCTGTTTGAATGGTTTTATACTACTTATTTTTGGGCTCTAAATAGCTTGCTGTTCGGTGTGAGCCAAGGCTCCGTGTTGAAGACCGTACTTTGACCTATTAAAGTTTACGTTTTCAAATTGTGACTTGGATGGAGAGTTGTCTCATTGGCACTCCTACCACATTTTCATATATCTACTTAACAAATAGAGATGTGGTATGATTGCGAATGAGACAATAGATGGACAAACCTTCATTAAAAGAGATGTAGTATGATTTCCAATAACACATAATGGCTCCTGACTTGGGACAGGCGCAACAATGCGGCGGGTGATCTCAACCCTCCCCCTATGCCTCTAGCCAATGTAGAAAAAACAAGCACACATCAATATGCATAGTAAAACGAAGATTAAAAGAAATCACAGTCAAATGTCAGAATAGGTAACAAAAACAAACGAAGCAAAGTGACAACGATACACAAATTAACAAAAAATATATGGACATACCTTTTATAAAATAAGATGTGATATGATTGCCAATGAGACAAAAGATGGAGAAACCTTCATAAAATGAGATATGGTATGTTTGTCAATGACACAAAAGATAGACAAACCTTTATAAAAAATGGATGTAGTATTATTGCCAATGAGACAATAGATGGATAACCTTAACAAAACAAGGTTTTGTTTGATCGCAATGAGACAAGATATTGACACACATATATAAAAAGAGATGTACAAGTCATTGCACAAGTCATGTCTTCTTTGACTGTCCAGGGCGTTGACATTTTAAATCCCTGAGATGCGTTTTGATTGATTATAGTCTCTGATGTAAGATTTTTTATTATTAATTGTTTTTGTCTTTTAACTAGTTTCCAGTAACTGGGGGTACTCTCAAATCGTACTTTCGTGTTGATTTGACCTGTTGACACAATTTGTAATGCATTTTTGGTATTCAATGTTTGCTTTTTTGTGTTATATCTCGTCTCACTATTCTGTTATATGTTCCACCTTAAGTTTTAGTTTTACGAAAAATTTTCACTTCTATTTTCGTACTATGAACAACAAATTAATGTTGTATAAAAAAATTTACATACAACAAAACTTATATATTCAAAGTTACCTGTGTACTTTATTTTGTTTAACGCCATTTTGTCCCAGGTTATATTTGTCTGTAGGACAATTGTTTTTGCATATTGTATTTATATTGTGTTATAGATCAAATTTATTCGTTCAGTGTATGTTTACTTGTTTTTGTTTATATTTCTTTTTGATCGATTAAAGCCATTTCAATTTTTGTTTTATAGTGTGTCTTTCTATGTTGTAATGTTTACTACTGTTTCAGGTTAGGATGAAGGTTTGCGGCTGTTAAAACGTTTAAAACCGCTGTATTTTGTTCAGCGGTTGTAGTCTGTTGATGTGGTCGATAAATGTTTCTCGTTTCTTTTTTTTAATAAAGATTAGACCGTTGGTTTTCATGTTTGAATTGTTTGATACTAGTCATGTTGGGATATAGAATCGGAATTCGTATAGAATCTGTTATACATCCTTATGAATAAAACATGTATAATGTTTATCACTTTTGACGTCCGTCAGTCAGTCCGTCCGTCAGTCCGTCCGTCCGTCAGTCCGTCAGTCCCATGATTATTTTCGTCACATTTTTCTCAGGAACTACAATGCCAGGATTTCTTAAATTTGGTTTCAGGATTTATATAAGTCAAATTTACCGTGTGATTCGTTTTCAGATTCATCCCTCGGCAACTTCCTGTTTATCGAACACTTGTATCATTTTACACATGATGGCCAAGTTGAAAATTTTTGTCGCATTTTTTTTCAGGAACTACAATGCCAGGTTTTCTAAAATTTTGTTTCAGGGTTTATATAAGTCAGCTGTACCTTCTGATGCGTTTTCAGATTCATCACTCGACAACTTCCTGTTTACCGAACACTTACTTATTTTTACACTATTAACATTATCCACTTGCGACGGGGGTATCATCAGTGTGCTCACTGATAACTCACAGTTACACTTGTTATAATTACTTTTACTTTTTAGTCTTTTTGTGGTGTTAGCCATTTGAAGTATCTCTGTACTTATACATATCGTCCGTGTGTTATTGTTCTATCATTTTTTGCATTCTTGTCTTTCATTTTTTGCTAATATTGCCTTGTCTTTATGCCTTTTAGTGTTTCTTGGTTACAATGACGTGGCTCTGTACTAACATCCTGTCATTGTTCTATGATTATTTTTGTATTTCTATCTTTCCTTTTCGCTTACATGCTTTGTCTTTATTCCTTTGTGTGTACTTATACATCCCGTTATTGTGTTATTGTGACATAGTAAATTCTTGTTTATATATATTTGTTTGTTTTTTTATGTTGATTAAGATAATAAAAAGTAAAATCACAAAAATACTGAACTCCGTGGAATATTAATAACGGAATTTCCCTAATGAAATGGCAAACGCAAATGATAAAATACATCAAACGAATGGACAACAACTGTCATATTCCTGACTTAGTACAGGAATTTTCAAATGTAGAAAATGGTGGATTGAACCTTGTTTTAAAGCGCTAAACCTCTCATTTGTATGACAGTCGCATAAAATTCCATTATATTTACAACGATGCGTGAACAAAACAGACATAATATACAAATTGTCAAAATATCGGTACAAGAGTCATCACTGTGTCACAATCTCAAAACTAACAAATATTTAACAAAGAAGCACACAAAACATCTATCAAATTTATCAACCATATTCATTGCTACGCGTGTTTGACGTCTGAAAATGTTTACATCACACAGGAAGAAATATAAAATAATTTTGTCATTCAAAGTATTTTCCCAAAAATTATAAATTCACATGGGGAATAGTGGTATACAGGGTTAAAATCAAAAGTTTTGTTAGAACAGATTTAAGAAAAGACCGAGATTTAATATTATCCAGAAGTTCTTTAATATCTTTAAGAAGCCACATATGGTTAATACTACTATGCGAGTAAAATAATTTTGTCGTTCAAAGTTTTTTTCAAAATTATAATATATGACAATATCATATGTACCAAAGAAACACAAAAAGTCATACGTACAAAACACACCAGCAAAAATGAAAGATAATATAAACACACTGATGGGATGTATAAGTACCGAGCCACGTCAAATGAATATCACAGAAAACAGAAAACATACTAAACAGTAATAAAACAATGTTTACTGATGTACCCCTTTTTCCCATTTATTTGTATTGAAGTCCTGTCATGTTATGTTGTATTTTTTAAAGTTATATTTAACATTGCCATAAAAGTGGGAGGTTTGGCATGCCACAAAACCAGGTTCAACCCACCATTTTTTTCTTAAAATATCCTGTACCAAGTCAGGAAAATGGCCATTGTTATATTATAGATCGTTTCTGTGTGTGTTACATTTTATTGTTGTGTTTCTGTTGGGTCGTAGTTCTCCTCTTATATTCGATGCGTTTCCCTCAGTTTTAGTTTGTTACCCGGATTTGTTTTTTTCTCAATCGATTTGTGAATTGTGAACAGCGGTATACTGCTGTTGCCTTTATTTGACATTTAGGACGTGTTAACATTGACCATGTGATCGGTGTTGTGTAAGTATAATTCACACGTAAATTAAACACAAATACATTCCCATTGATAAAACTCAATATTAACACGTGGTTTAAATCATGTTTTGTCTACATTCAGTCGATAGTCAATGTAGGCCTTTAGTGAGTAAAGTGTACACAAAACAAGTATTTTTAAAGAATAAACGTTTTTTGAATACAATTAATATATATAACAATTATTACTAAAGTTCTTTATCGAATTGTGTGTCTAAACACGATATATTTCTTTGTTATACAAAAAAACTTAGGCATAGTCGGATGCAGGAGGGTGTCTCTAGGGCTTGCCCCCCCCCCCCCCCCCCCCCCTGTGTTGGAAAATTTGGTTGATTCTATATGGAATCACAGAAGCATGACTGGAGCATTCCCCTCTTTGGGTAATCAGAGCCTCCCCTTTTATGAAAATTTCTTTATCCGCCACTGTTATATATTTAGCTTAATAAGCCCCGTATTAAGACTAAAACATCATCATTTCGAAACACATAATTCATTTAAAAAGTTCTACCCGAATCGACTGGACATACACATAAACAATTGCCACTGGTTATCACTACTAAATCAGCCATTCACTCATACATGCATTACTAAAAGGAGTATGCAGTGAATGGTATTGTTTGGCTAGTATCTCAGATCAGGTAAAATAAGAAAAGAGCATTAATTTGCAATGAATTGAGAAAAACGCAAATATGTTTCATCAACTCGTTATAATACATATCATTTTGAAATATTGGTTCAATACGAATGTATGCGTATGTATGGAAAATTTACCCCGCGCCTACCTGTGATAACCGTTGATCAGTCGAAAATCACTGATATTTTCAATAAGTCTCTGATCTAAAAGTATATATATATATACTTTGGCATTAAATACTCCGTTATAATTTTACAAGTTACCTTTGTAATTATGCAATACGTCGACCAGCCAACAGCAAACATGTATGCAATTGTTCTATAGTCAGCATTTGTGGTTAGTCTCAAAAAATGTATTGCGACCCTTTTTTAAAAGTTATGCTGTGCCCGAAGTTCGTGTTTTATGTATCTATATGGACTACAAATTCCTTATAGAAGGAATTGAATATTATTTTTGAGAATCTACAATTATCTTTAATTGTAATCTCTGTCCTGCCTTTTTATTTTTCACTCTATTTGGTCCTATATTTTCTTGCGAAGTTTGTCCTGAATTTTTTACATTAATCGTATCCTACCTTTTTTTACTCATAACTTTTGTTGAGTTTTTTTTTTCAAATTCCATACTTGCTCCCTCAATCACTCAAAATTCAAATGATAGCTCGTTGTCATTATAATGGATTTTTTTGCGACTGTCATACAAATGTGAGGTTTACCTTGTTATAAAAAAAGGTTTAATCCACCATTTTTACATAAGAAAATCCCTGTACCACGGCAGGAATATGACAGTTGATATCAATTTGATAGATGATTGTGAGCGTTTGACTAGGGATGTTCCTTTTTTGTGATAGTTCTATGTATAACTTATCTAGTGAATTCAAAAGACTTTTTAAATTTTATAGAATGCTGTAATTTTCAATGGATGTTATTTAAAATTTATTACTCTCGGACCAGGTGTGATCTTTTCAATGGGTGTGCCACAAGCTGGACTCATTACTTTATATGTTACCCCTTATCAGAAGAACATATAAATTCAATTCTTAAATATTTTAATCCTTTTACCCCAATTGTCCAAGTGAGCTTTTCTCATCCCTTGTCGTCCGTCGTTCGTGAACTTTATCAAAAATCTTCTGTTGTCGAACAACTGGTCCTAATTTAACCAAACTTTGCAATCATCATTGGGGTATCTAGTTTAAAAAATGTGCCCAACTAACGAATATGTCCGCCATCGCTTAAATAGAACATCGGGGTATAATGTAGATTTTGGCTTATATCTCTGAAACAAAAGCATTTAGCTCAAATCTGAAAGGGTAAAAAAATGTTTGCAAAAGTCGTCTCAAACAACTGAGAAAAAATTTAACCAAACTTGGCAACAATCAGCATTAGGGTTTATCGTTTTAAAAATGTGTCCGATGACTTTACTAACCAAAATGGCAGACAATACTAAAACAGACCCTGTCTGCCAACCAACATGCAGACATAGGAACATTTGCAGTTTTTGACTTTTATCTCTGAAACTAAATCAAACGTATAACGGTTGCATTAATTCATGCATCGATTTATATATATATATATATATATATAAAATCAGACTAAAAACATAGGTCGAGAACTGGTCGAGTACAGGTCGGGAATGAGTCAGACAAGAAATAGTTCAGACATTTTTCAATAGCACCAATAGCAAAGTTAAGGGTCGAATACAATTCAGTACAGTCCATATATAATAGAAGATGTGGTATGAGTGACATTGAGACAACTCTCCATCCAAGTCACAAGTTTAAAAAGTAACCCATTATTTAGGCCAAAGTACCATCTTCATCACGGAGCCTTGACTAACACCGAAAAGCAAGCTATAAAGGAACCAATACATGACTAGTGTTTAACCATTTAAATGGGAATACCAACGGTTTTATCTATATAAAAAACGAGAAACACTTAGGAACCAAAGCACATTCCTGACTAAGCACATGTAAAAACAAATGCACCTGGTGTAAACGTTTTAATAGGTACCAACCTTCAATTTTATTTCAAACAATAGTGTTACATCACCAGAGAGAATAAAGACAAACTATAAAATAAAAATTAAATTGACTTAACGCAATCAAAAGACAAATTAACACAAGTGAACTTACACTGAACGAATAAATTTGATCTATGACATAATGTAAATACCAAATCTATAGAGTAAGGGATTTATAAATAAAGACAACAGTAATATACCACTGTGAGAAGTTACATAATTTCAATGTTATGGTTAAGATTGGGGTCGAGCAATATCAAGTAAACTTCAGATTTATTCTGACTGGTCAAGTAGAAATATGTATAGTCGAGTACAGATATAGACCGGTCTTTTAAAAATGTGAGTACGATCAACGTTTTTACATACTCCAAAATCATGAAAAGAAACATTGAATTATAATTACATTGTAATTCTATGACCATCCAATTATAAGATTTATATGATGCTTATCGTTTGTTTTTATATGCTCTCTTAGAATATTGTCAGTGCAGTCGAAGCTGTTGCATTTATTGAAATCAAATTTGATATTGGAGTGTCTCACGATTGTTGGCAGGCAGTTAAATTTAACGGATTATAAGGAAAAATACAAAAATGTAATTTAATTATTTTGAAAAGGAATAGCAATAATTTTTTTTTTATTATTTATCTTTTGTTGTCTATGCAATGCTTTGTTAATATTAAGATCGTTTATCTTTTCGTTTATCAATTCGACATTAAACATAAATGTAACTGAAATGGAATATTTCATAAAGATATATTGAAAATTGTTAATCCCACAAAAGGCTTTTAGTCCAGAACTTATCTTATACAACCCTTTGAAAGATGCATCTAGTAAAGATTATTTGAAACGAGCTAGAACATATATCCTATATCTTTGCTGAGCATAGTATCCAAGTGCATATAATGCTGTGTATATAAACACGTTAACAATCATGTAAAAAGTATTATCATTATAACAAACAGTCAGTATGAGTACTTTACACAGGAAGAACTCCGCATTTAGTTCATTACTTCATGTTTCAAATAAAGGAGTAGGTCCAGTAAGACCCCTTTTTGGCCCCAAAATATAGCGGTTTTACAAAATTGTTAAAATGTATACTTTTAGTTATTTATTGGACAGTAGAATGCTTCTGCTACATAAATATTGGCTGTTTTTGACAATACTATGTACATATATCGAGTACTAGCACCATTGAGACATGCTAAATTACTGAAATCTTCACAATTCTAGCATTTTGGTTAAATTTTAGACGGTTTCCGTGTAAAACGAAAGTGGCCCCATTCGTGTTCATCCAAAATATTAAATGTAAGTTGTATTTGATGATAATACATAACATATATAAAGATTGAGGATGAACACGGATGAGGCCACTTTCATTTTTGACAAAAACCATCTTAAAAGTGACATTTTTCAGCATATTTGGTAGATTTTTCATATTTGAGCTTGAATGGGAGCGATTTTAATGAATAAATTAGTTAAAATCTTTCACATAAATTAATTGAATCAAATTAAATAGACACTTAAGTGATTAAAAAGTGGTCAACATCTTTCGTCAGATAAACCTGAAATTTGAGGCCAAAATCGGTCCTTACCGGACCTACTCCTTTGAAAAAGCTTTAGATAGGGGTATATAAATTAAGGTAGCTATTCTGCAACACATCAATACTGCCTGATAAGTTAAGCTTTTTATCATTTCTGGCATTATATATTATATATAGGGACTACTTTTTAAAATTCAAATCTGAAAAATACCTTGATCTTATCAATGCCACGTGTAAGAACTAAAACATATTGTGAAAGAAGATTGGACATATACTTTATATAATGATTTTCTGTGGAAAGATTTGCCACATGATCTTCAAAACATCCATAATGAGAACGTTCTGAAGAAAAACATGAAACCTTATTTATTCAGACATGCTTTTCATAGTTCTTGAAATATTTCTATATCATTGTAACTTTTTAATTTTAACTTACTTTTATAGTTTATTTGTAAATATTGTTAGCAATATATTGAAGACTTTTATTAGTACGGTTTCAATATCCCCTTATATGTACCATGCCCGTTTTATATAAATGTTATTGTTTATCAGTTAATCCAATAGTATAGTTTTGTATAAAATATTTTGAAAATCTGTTTGTTGTAGGATTTTATAATGTAGGCTTTTATATTTTATTGTAAATACTTATTTATGTGAATGAATGTATGTTGTTGAGGGGGCTCGCGGGTATAAATCATTTTTTTTTCTTATATGGGATTTCGCTATTTTTTTTTTATAAAAGAACTTTATGATATACTTAATAGAAAAATGAAATTAAAAAATGGCGTCACCGTTCATTTACGCTCTTCTGTTGAACTAATAGGAGAAATAGAGGTAATATCGAAATAAAAAAAGAACTAAATTACAGAAATCGCTTAAACTTACAATTATTTAGTTTATGTACAGCTTATTTGAAAACAATAATACAAAATATAGGTCACCGATGAGTTAAAAAAGGTATTTCAATTTTATGCCAAAAAATGACATTTTTGCACCAAAGGGAGATAATTTGGAGCTTTTTCAATGATATACACATTTAAAAAGTATCGATTTTTTTTTGTAGATTTTTGTACCATATTATAAAGCAATAATTAATAGTGTAATGAATAAAATTTGTAATGAAAAAACAAATGTTTAATTTTTTGCTGAAATTTTTGTACCCGCGAGCCTCCTTAAACGAACACTTAAGGTACTTTTATTATTATATAATGCCCTATATATGTGTAGACGAAACGTACGTCTGGCGTACTAAATTATAATCCTGGTACCTTTGATAATTATAGATACTGTTTAATAATAATAATAATAATAATAATAATAATAATAATAATAATAATAATATTAATAATAATAATAATAATAATAATAATAATAATAATAATAATAATAATAATAATAATAATAATAATCATAATCATAATCATAATCATAATAATAATAATAAAAATAATAAGAAGAATAATCTCTCGCATAAACAAAGCGTCCATATATTTAAACATGTATTCGGGTTTATTAAAAGGTCTGAGAGAATGTTTCGGCATATGATGATGAATAGTGTATAAGCGGTTCATTCACACAATCATCGTCAAATACCAATTACCAATTTTTCCGTTTAAAATGTTTCATTCCTGCTCAAAAGTATGACTCGAAAATAAGTTAAATTAACTAGAATCGTGTTATCTTTTTTTTATAAATCTTTATTGAATATAAAAATAAGGAAATTAGGTAAGATATCCAGGATACAACTGTCCACAAGAGACCATAATATTTTTTTTTATTACAATCTAATGCCATTATATAATGTCTCTTAGTATATGATGTTTTACGTTGAAACTAACATTGCCTTGCAATGTCTCTTTCTTTTTACGTATCATATATCATTAAGATACCGTACACGCTGTTGACTGTGTTGTTTTTGTGTCCTCTTCTACTGCTGCTTCTAATACTGCTTTCATTGCCTTGAGTTTCTGCATATCCTTCTCTACATCTGAAAAAAAGAACTAATTTTACTGTTTTGGAGAAGACTTAAGGTTGATAACATACTTAAAGTAATGTCATGTGGCAGACTGTGAAAAGCTTTTGAAAAACTTTTGAAAGATCCATTAGTATGCTGCCAAATAGATATTTTTATCCAGAGCTGTTTTCCATTATTTAATGATTATCATTACCTTTTCGAAACCCACATGAAATGCATGAAAAATTTTGTGAACTTTTCTCATTCCTTGTCGTCCGTCGTCCGTCGTCCGTCAACTTTAACAAAAGTCTTCTCCTCTTAAACCACTGGTCCAAATTTAACCAAACTTGGCCACAATCATCATTGGGGTATCTAGTTTACAAAAGTCTTCTCCTAAAACAACTAATTAACATTTTTTAAAAAGCAAACTTGGCAACAATCGGCATTGAGATTGTAGTTTTAAAAATGTGTCCAATGATTTTTCCTGCCAACAAAAATAGCAGACATGACTAAACAAAAACCCTGCCTGCCAACCAACATGCAGACATGTGAAAAATGAAGTTTTTGACTTTAATCTCTCAAACTAAAGCAAACGTATAACGTATATGCGACAACCAATTCACCGAAGAAGTGAGAATTAATGAAGAAAATATGTTTATACAAAAGTACAAACCAAGCCTAAACAGATAAGACGAAACTTTAGTAAGGGTTACGTCCCTTTAATGCATTGTTACAGACTTAATATCGTGACGTTACGTTACCGTTGGAGAAAAATGTAGACAATTAGAGGACTTTAGGAGCATTTTGAAATTTGATTTGATTTATATATATATATATATATATATATATATACAACTCGTCTAAACATCAACCCAACAATGTTAGATCTGTAAATTTGCTTTCGTAAATGTTTGGTTCTTCCCTCGCCGGGATTCGAACCCATGCTACTGAGATATCGTAACACCAAATTGCCTGCACTGTAGCCGTCCCGCTAGACCACACGACCACCTGGGCTTCATAAAAATGAAGCTTTCGGTGGCCGGGTGTTACCTTTTCACGTCAGTTTTAATCTAGCGTCGTACTACAGTACATGTATATAAGGCATGCAGATGCTGTTTTTACAGATCAGCTAAATTATCTATAGTAAAAGATCCTACAAATTAATGTACGATACAGTCACAGAAAATAATTATATTTATAAGTACGTCTGAGCCAGTGACAACTCTACAAGAGATTTATCCATCGGATCACCAGTAATGGTGGTGATACATGGCTGTGTACATTATGCATATACAACTCGTCTAAACATCAACCCAACAATGTTAGGTCTGTAAATTTGCTTTCGCAAATGTTTGGTTCTTCCCTCGCCGGGATTCGAACCCATGCTACTGAGATATCGTGACACCAAATCGCCTGCACTGTATCCGTCCCGCTAGACCACACGACCACCTGGGCTTCATAAAAACGAAGCTTTCGGTGGCCGGGTGTTTCCTTTCCACGTCAGTTTTAATCTAGCGTCGTACTACAGTACATGATATATAAGGCATGAAGATGTTATTTTTTAAAGATCAGCTAAATTATCTGTAGTAAAGGATCCTACAAATTAATGTAAGATACAGTCACAGAAAATAATTTTATTTATAAGTAAGTCTGAGCCAGTGACAACTCTGTAGAGAATTATCCATCGGATCACCAGCAATGATGGTGATACATGGCTGTGTACATTATGTATATACAACTCGTCTAAACATCAACCCATCAATGTTAGATCTGTAAATTTGCTTTCGTAAATGTTTGGTTCTTCCCTCGCCGGGATTCGAACCCATGCTACTGAGATATCGTAACACCAAATCGCCTGCACTGTAGCCGTCCCGCTAGACCACACGACCACCTGGGCTTCATAAAAATGAAGCTTTCGGTGGCCGGGTGTTACCTTTCCACGTCAGTTTTAATCTAGCGTCGTACTACAGTACATGATATTTAAGGCATGAAGATGTTATTTTTACAGATCATCTATATATATTGATTCTTACATTAATACGAGTGGATTATAGGATTTATCCAATCGAAATAGTTAAATTATCTATTTTAAAGTCCGAGCCTAAATTCATAATTTAACTATCGAGATTGGATAAATCCGATAATCCACGAGTAACTATGTAAATCTGTTTCTCTAATGATTAAAAATCCACTTCGAGTGCCTTTCACATTGCACGAAGTTGTCAATTTCAATAACACATGTTATAGCATATTTTGATTCATCCAGTTAACTAAAAAGGTCATGACCCTTAAAATCATCCAATGATCTTCTCAGATCACCGTAACCACACGTTGATTAAATTTTTTTATACATTGGGTTCGGAAAGGGATACATTTCAATAGAATTAGAGAAATAGATATATACATATAAATATCAGGAGAGCTACACAGGCTCCTTGGATCCTCTAGTTTAAAATGTATTTTAACATGTATATGTATAGTCCAAATTGTATTAAGAATATACATACATATGTACTTTTGCTATAAAATTAATCAATTTCATTTAATTAGACTATGTTTGCTGCTGTTTTACTCAATGAAAGGATACTTATATATATATATATATTGTATGAACACAAAAGAAACCTATGTAGTTTTTATCTGGGAATTTAGGAAAATTCAGTTTGTTTAAAAGAAACACATGCCAAACAAAGAGCACCTAAATATGGGTGTATTACCCTCAGAATAGAGATGGTTCTAAGGTAAAAGAAAATATTTTTTGTAACAAGACTCAGAATTTGAAATCAGACAATGAAATCTTTTCGTTTTGTTTTTTAAATCTAAGAATCATGTAAGAATGTTTGTATGTCTCTCTTTATTTTATTGTGTCTGTTGTCATGTCAGTAAAAAGAAAGTTATTTTAACAGTTAAAATTAAACAAAGTACAGGTAACCTGGTCAAATATGTTTCAGACTGATTGGGTATTTATCAGACTGAAAACATAGGTCGAATACCAGTCGAGAATGAGTTTAGACTGTTTCAGACAAAAAGACTATTTTCAATAGCAAATATTAGGGTCGAGTACAATTCAGTACAGTCCATATATAAAAGAAGATGTGGTATGAGTGCAAGTGAGACAACTCTCAATCTAAGTCACAAGTTTATAAAGTAATCTATTATATAGGCCAACGTACGGTCTTCAACACGGAGCCTTGGCTCACGTCGAAAAGCAACCTATAAAGGGACCAATACATGACTGGTGTTTAACCGTTTAAACGGAAATACCGACGGTTTAATCTATATAAAAAAATGAGAAACGCTTAGGAACCAAATCAGATTCCTGACTTAGTACAGGTGAAAACAAATACACAGGGTTTTAACGTTTAAATAGGTAGCAACCTTCAATTCTATCTTAAACAATAGTGTTACATCACCAGATAGAAAAACACACTTTAAAATATCAATTGAATTGACTTAACGCTATCAAAAGACATATTAACACAAGGGAACATACACTGAACGAATACATTTGATTTTATGACACAATGTAAATACCAAATCAATAGAGTAAGGGGTTTATAAATAAAGACAACAGTAATATACCACTGTGAGAAGTTAAATAAAATCAATGTTATGGTTACGATTGGGGTCGAGCAATATCAAGTTAACTTCAGACTTATTCAGACTGGTCAAGTAGAAATCGGTACAGTCGAGTACAGATATAGACCTTTTAGTCTTTTAAAAATGCGCGTACGATCAACGTTTTTACATAACCCAAAATTATGAAAAGAAACATTGAATTATAATTACATTGTAATTCTACGACCATCCAATTATAAGATTTATATGAATCTTTTCGTTTGTTTTTATATACTCTCTTGTAAAGGGTAACACGTGCAGTCGAAGCTGTTGCATTTTTGGAAATCAAATTTTATATTGCATATAAGGATCGTAATGGTGCAATGTGGATAAATTTATCGGTTTCCAAGAGCAAAATTGGCAGCGCGTCATCCCTACGATGGCTTCCATTTCTACGATTGTGAAAATAAACTGGTGTAATGGGGAGATACTTTTGACGAAGTAGAATCCTGACTTTTCGGGTTCATTAAAAGGTCTGAGAAAATTTTTTGGCATATGATGATGAATAGTGTATAAGCGGTACATTCACACCATCATCGTCAAATACCAGTTACTAAATTTTCCGTTTAAAATGCTTCATTCTTGTTCAAAAGTATGACTCGAAAAGTATTGTATATTTTGAAACATTGCACGTTCATTTTAATAATGTACTGTTATATAATGTTATTGGGAGCTGACTTTATAAGTATTGTTCACTTGTGTCTATTTTACTTTATATAGATAAAATAAGTTCAAATTAACTGGAATCGTGTTATCTTTTTTTATAAATGTTTTATTGAATATAAAAATAAGGAAATTAGGTAAGATATCCAGGACACAACTGTCCACAAGAGACCATAAATATTTTATTTTTATTACATACTAATGCCATTATATAATGTCTTTTAGTAATTGATGTTTTACGTTGCGATTAACATTGCCTTGCAATGTCACTTGCTTTTTTACATATCATATCTCATTAAGCCACCGTACATGCTGTTGCCTGTGTTGTTTTTTTGTCCGCTTCCACTCCTGCTTTTAAAGGCTTGATTTCCTTGAATTCCTTGATTTCCTTGATTTCTTTTTCAACATCTAAAAAAATGAACTCATTTTACTGTTTTGATGAAGACTATAGGCTGATAACTTACGTAAAGTAATGTCATGTGGCAGACGGTTAAAAGCTGTTAAAACCATATGAATGATCCATTAGTTTTGTTGCCACATAGATATGTTTATCCAGAGCTGTTTTCCATTATTTAAAGATTATCATGACCTTTTCAAAATCCAAATAAAATGCATGAAAAAATATGTTTTTTTAAATACTCAGCCCCTTTGCAAGACAAATACCATGTATATGTGACTATTTAACTTTCTTTTTTTTTGGGGGGGGGAGTGGTAACATGCTCTTTAGAAGTCTGTAGTTCGTAAAAAAGGTGATTGTTCTTTTTGTGTACTGCATCTTAAAGTCTGTATGAAATGTCATTTAAATATATTGTATTATCTATAAGTGTTGTTATATGTTTGCTAAGAACTGGATCGTAATATCTGCTATACTGTTTTACATTTCTCACCAGTTTTTCAACATTTATAGTTTTGAAATACAAAGTGTTTTTTTAAGTTGTAAGGACTGTGAAGGTTGATTTGTATCCTCCAACACATATTTATTAAATAAAATCGTAAAGTATAATGGTTATCAAAAGTGGAACACAGACGATGAAAAGACTGGATTCAAATATCTACTTTTAATAATAATTATGATCCAAAATACTGACGTTTCATGTTTGAAGTTATATATCAAGATTTTTTTTTTTGTAAACAGTTGGTACTTTAAATTTTTTTTCTGAAATGTCCATTTAAGTGTGCCAAAACCAGATTAATCATAGATATTATCAGAACATTAATTCTGCTGGTTAATTGAAATTCTCTGATATATAGAATATTGAACCGTCTCACAAAAAGATTTCCTCCGCTCAAAATGTAATTCGTAAAAAAAACTTTAGATGATACAACAGCCCCTACGAAAGAAATTAATTAACTGTTTATTAAGTATTTTTTTATTGATTCGGACTTTCGTTATAAAAAAAACGTCCATGACATTTTCGTATTCGAACGAAGAAAGAAATGCTTATGAATATTGTTTTAACAATTTTTCTCGACACCCACTTATCGATTTCATATATAAACTCATCAACGTTTAATCCCGCTGCAAATGTTTGCACCTGTCCTAAGTCAGGAATCTAATGTACAGTAGTTGTCGTCTGTTTATGTAGTTCATACGTATTTCTCGTTTTGTACATATATTAGACCGTTGGTTTTCCCGTTTATATGGTTTTACACTAATACTTTTTGGGCACTTTATAGCTTGCTGTTCGGTGTGAGCCAAGGCTCAGTGTTGATGGCCGTACCTTGACCTATAATGGTTTACTTTTATCAATTGTTACTCGGATGGAGAGTTGTCCCATTGGCACTCATACTACATCTTTCTATATCTACTTGCATTTCCATTTGAAGAATATATTATCTCACTTGGATAATTAATCGAAATCTGATAATTTTGTACACAAGAAGGACGGAATATACCTTCAAGTATTCAAATCATAATTCGATAAAAAAAAAATGACGGTACAAGGGCAAGACAATACAACAATCAAAACAACACGTAAAGGCAAGTTATGGTCTATCAAACACGTCATGCATATAAAACCAAAGGCTGAGCAACATGAACTCATAAAAAACCGACACTGTTCTAAGGTCCTCCAGAGGGTAGACAGATCATGTTCAACTTATATTACCCGTCTTATATATGAACCTGAAATTCTAGTATCTGACATGTTTTTTTAAAAGGAGCACTAGCTGTCAAACTCATGTTCACTGATCAAAATTCAAATTCTCATATTTTGTTTATAACCATGTACATTATTTATCCAAAAAGTAAAATCACAAAAAGACTGAACTTAGAGGACAATCTAATCGGAAAGTCCATAATCACATGGCAAAATCAAATAACAAAACACATAAAAAACGAATGGACAAGAACTGTCATATTCCTGACTTGGTTAATTATAACAAGTCTTAAATAAACAATTTACAGGGCCTTGAAAACATGTAGCTTCGTTTTGTGTGTATCTCAGTATTTACGTCATCTTATTAACCATCGAGTTATTCTCCGAAGGCATTTGATGGTCATTTTCAGCGAGATAAACATAAATATAGATATAAATAAAAAGCGCAGTCTCGCAATTGGAATTTCCTATTTCTGTTAAATTTCATATAATTAATTTAAACTATATGTTTTTACCTGTATCAGAATGCTTTTATCTGGATCGTATCAGTCGATCAAATGATTAACCTTTATTTTACTTTCAATGTTGACACATTTTTCTTTTAAATAACCGAACACGCACAATGCATGCGTTATTCATCCCTAGCCAAGGAATTACATTAAAGTTTAGATGTATACGCATTCAATAAGGCCGAATTATTCACTTGCAAGCGTATAATTCATCCTGGTTTCTAAGTTTGATTTGACAAAATTGAAATATACCGCCTGCGCATGCTAAAAGCAAATTTTTATTTAACTTTTTCACTTTCATAAATGATCGCACAAAAAAAAACAATTTATATTTTCAAATATCTCGTAATTAGTGTCCCTTTAAGTATTTAATAAATTAACATAGTACCTCAAAACGAAATTCACTGATTAATAATTATATGATTTATATAATTATATGATTTAACACAACAATTCGTTTAAAGATTTATTTCTATATTCAGTTTCTAGCTATCAGATGTATATTGTAAACAACTTATATACCTTTAAACATGAGTATTTTTCACTTTGCTCTCATTTTTATAGAAAGTTGGGAACCGATCTCACCTCCAATAAAATCTTCCAAAAAATTTAACTGCGTCTAGCATATGGAATTATAGGCCTGATACCTTTGATAACTAATTAGGTTAGAAGTATCAAACACTGTTCTGATTGTAGCTGGTCTTAAGGTGTCATTATTTATTGACATTACCTTGGTCTTCGAGGCATTTACATTAAGATCAGTCTGCTTTGTGAAGTTGTTTAGTATGTTGTGGTCTTCTCTTGGAGGTTTTCACATTTTTATGATAATATAGCTATGTAAGTTCAAGTCTTCTAACTGGTTAAACATAGTCAACTAAATACACTGTCTCTTGTCTGATGTTTTATGCCTTTGTATCCACTCAATGACTTAAACAAACAGAGTGGGTGACATAATACATCACTGTCGTACATTAGATTTAACTTCCAACAAGTCTGATAGAGCTACCAAGGATGACACTGCATTCAATAATAATGAAAATTTATAAATCTGCTGTTAAAATAACTCTAAGGAACCCGAAAAAATCATATCCGTTATCCAACAGCTTTATGACGGTTTTACATGTCAATTGAGCCATGCAGAGACTCTGACAGATCCATTTCTTGTATCAACCGGTGTCAGACAAGGATGTTTACTTTCGACTCTCCTTTTTCTGATAGTGATAGATTGGGTGAGTCGGAAATCATACAATACTCCTTTTGGGTATTAAATGGACATTACAGTCATGCTTTGAAGACCTGGACTTTGCAGACGATATCTGCCAGCTTTCCCATCGCCATGAAGACTCACAAATGCAAGCAGCCAACCTTAAAAACAACTGCAAAACAAGTAGGACTGTACATAAATGCAAAAAAGACAAAATACATGAGGGTAAACACAAACCAACTTAACAAAACCAAAGTGAGAGATGCTGAAATTGAAGATGTCCGTGAATTTACATATCTTGGAAGTGTAATCAGGTTGGACAGATGGAGACATCCAATCAAGAAAAAGAAAAGCTCAACAAGCCTTTGCTATCCTAAAACCAGTCTGGAGGAGCAAAGCGCTCAGAACGAACACCAAAATCAGAATCTTCAACTCAAATGTAAAATTTATTCTTCTTTATGGGTCAGAAACTTGGAGACTGACAGCTGCATCTACAAAAACATTACAAGTTTTCATGAACAGGCGCCTAACAAACATCATTGGAATCAAATGGCCAAACACAATCAGCGACAAATAATTGTGGAAAAAGACAAGACAAGAACCAATAGAAAGAACGATAACAACACGAAGATGGAAATGGATTGGACACACTTTACGTAAAAGCAACACAAATGTAACAAGACAGGCGCTAGATTGGAATCCCCAAGGTCATCGTAAAAAAGAGCGACAAAAATCCACCTGGCGCAGAGATTTAACATCAGACCTTCAGAAAATTTGGAAAACATGGGGTGAAGCAAAGAAACTAGCCAAGGACAGGAAAAGATGGAAAGCTACTGGGGTCGCCGTATGTCCCCCATGGGACGAAGTGGATTAAGTCAAGTAAGTAAGGAACTGTATATTCAGCATGATGATAAAAACAAATAAAAAACAACAAAAATAAGATATACACTGTGTCCACTCCAATTACTATGACAATACATTAAAAAAATTAACAATTTAGGCTAGAATCATGCAATAGAAGCAAAAACCCTAATAGGAAATACAACAAATTACATTAAAATATGCATATAAAACTGTTCACTAGTGTCTTGCAAGCGGTTGTTGTTATAAAGCTGCGTTCAATATATTACTAATGTGGAAATAACAAGATTTTACTGTGGCAGAAAATTGCCGTTACATCGGAAGATCTTAATCAAAATATATTCCTAGGTTTTTCACTCTGAAGACATTACAGTATTGCCGACTTTTGGTTGGTGATTCAAAGCTGTTATAGAAGACGTATCCATGTACTTGCATCAACATTTTAGGTTGAATTACATCTGATTAAAACTGTTCTAAGTGTATCTTTACGTATACTAATAAAAAGCCTTTTTTTCAGCCGATAAAATCAATGAAAAGTGGTGTGTTCTATTGTATGCATTGCTCAATGATGTTCCAGAGTTTGACAGTTGGTCAATGCATCCTCTCCCTTCCTGCTTGTTCTTCTCTTAGCTTTTCATTCATGATTTTATCAAATTTTTGTAGCAGAGTTTTGCAGAATACTTCACTAGGGATATGCAGTAAAATAATTAATCTCCAGTTGTCAAAGATGCATATATTTCCTTTCTTTGCTAATTTCCCTTTGCTCCAGTCTGATGGTATATTCCCTTCTGTCCATATAACATGGACAAACACCGGTTCTTATCAACGTCGAGTCCGGTTAGTACTTAGATGGGTGACCGCCGTGAAAAAACGAATGTTGTAGACAAAAAAGAAAAGAGAGAATAATAAAGGTAAAAAAAAATACTGTCTTTATTTCCTTTCTTGTAAAAATGTAGAATAAAACATGTGTGATATGATATATCCAGATACAATATAGTCCCTGTAGCATAGATCAACTTCTGTTCTATATGGATATTAGAAGATGTTGTATGAGTCTCAATGAGACAACTCTCCATCCGATTCACAATTTGTAAAAGTAAACCATTATATGTCAAAGTACGGCTTATTATTTTTGAAATCTTTAATAGACAGAGAACTAGTTCTAAAGCAAAATGATAAGCAATCCTAAATCATCGGTCGACTTGTTATTGTAATTATTGCTCTTGATTGATAGAAACTTTGAATAACAAATCGATCACAAATATAGGATCCGCATAGGGGTCAGTATAGATGGCTTTGTCAGTTGTTTACACATGAAAGTTATTGCCCTTCACTGGCAAAGTTTATAATTTTTTATAATTAATTAGTGTATGGCACAATGTGGAAGACAGAGAGGAATTAAAAAGGAAAAATGATTAAAAAAGAGATTTTAGTCATGAATGATATTGTAGTCTTAAGAGCCTCTGGTAACTTACTATTTCGAAAACCTGACATGAAAGATATAATTTGCCTTTGAGCAATTATGCAAAGAGCTATAACTGATATCGTATTCATTTGACATCCTTCCTTTTTGGAAAATTATTTTTACCCACGGACTAGAAGTTTGTCTTAAAAAAAAAAATCTTAAATCACTATGCTATATAAATTTTAGAACATGTCCTTTTTTAAAACCCAATTGTTCATATATCTTTTTTCGCAGTAAGCATGGTAAGCCGAGTGAGAAAAATAAAGAAAAAACTAAAGTTAAAGTATTTTAGGTAAGATCGTATTTATGATACATATAAACATGAACAAATTACCTAGAAACATTTCCCAACCGATGAAAATTATCCTTAATTTTGAGTCCAGAAATCAGTTGTAAATTGTTCAAAAGACATTGTATAGCGACATAGTAATTCCCATAGTCTAGAACAATACCAAGAGTTAGAAAAACATATTCATCCTGCATTAGTGCAAATATAGCGTCAAATTATTGCTGTATTCAGTGAACACAATTTGCTGTGATGTAAGAAGTTCTCTAGCATTTCTGTACGATAAAAGAATTAATGGATGGATATTGGTTAACCTTATCCCTCGAAGATTATATGTATACTACTCGAAAGCTCGTGCAGTACACTAATTTACTCGCGACAATATTTACCAATATTGATTCAATAACAATATTTAATGATACAATAATAAACGAAGAGGCTTTTGAAATACATTCCGTCAGGTACCATATTATGGATATTTATATTTTTATGAGAAATTTTAAATACGCGGTCATCTTCTTTTCCATGAATTGAACGTTTTCAAATCTTCGTGTTGGGGTCATTTTATTAATCTCATCGATAGACAATGACATATTGTTTTTTTAATAAAAGTCATAAAAAGGTCCAAATACATTAGGTTTCTGGATTAGAAACAATGTTTCCATATTAAGTAATATTCGAAATATAGAAATTTTCGAAATAGACTTTTAGCGAACAGCGAGTATGGAATGTATTTCTGTCTGGAGTCATCGGATTTATCGTCAAAATTAATTCTGTTCAAAGTTCAGTTGATGCAAAATCCTACAACCAGCTAAGCATATGCTTATTCATTAATAAACGTTGCTTCTATTGCATTTTGAAGAAGAACAATATAATACTTATATACCTTAGTACCATGCATTGTATAACACATCTACATCTATCCCTTGTTGAACATCACCAATTTACCTGAAATGTTTTTGCTGTACTGTCTTATTTATGTAAACTCAGCGACTCCTTAACGTTAAGATTCCTATTTCAATAAAAGACAGTCATGGTACATCCTGAATTGATCAATACATCGACTTTTCTTACCCTTCGATCTGAATTTCTGCCATTTTTTCATGGCATCTTCTTCTTCACTTTTCTCAATTATTCTCTCCATTCGTACAATTGTTTTGTGTGCTTTGTCAAGATACAATTGTTTTTGTTGTATAGTATTTCCTGCTTGAATTTTTGCGATCTTTTTGTCTTCCTGTGTCTTCTTTATTTGCTCTGTCAGTGTTTGTAATTGAATTTCCAACTTGTGTATGGTTATTTCATTTTGATGATTTAGCTGAATATGTTGCTTCAGACCTTCAAAATACAAACAAACATGCATAGAATTATCGTCAAAACTTATTCTGGTATAAAACCAAACCATTAGGGGAGGGATGGTGGTTCATTTATATCTGATGAAGACATTATCCTTCAATCAGATTAATGGAGGTCTCAAGCTGGCATGTCAATCACTACAAGTATTTGTAAATGTATGTTTCATTGTCATTTGGCTTAGTTTTTTCTGTTACCGACCTAAAATTGAAATAGAACTTCCATTTAACTGAGTTTATTGTGAGTATTACTGTATTTTTGTTTATTCTGTAGTTGCTAGATGTTAAGGGAGAGGGTAGAGATGTTACAAAATACGTTTAACCAAACCATATATTTACGACTGTCCTACGTCAGGAGTCTCTAGTCGTTGTAAGTTTTGTTTCTGCTTTTTAAATTTTGGTTCATATGTATAATTCGTTAAACTAGGACAAATTTTTATCTAAATACACCAAATTCTTCACTGTGCATTTAATACCAATTTAAAGTCCTAATTTCAATAGAATTAATCCACTCATAGGACTTTCCAAACTTCCAATCACTGTTAAAACACTATTCAAATTGATCTTGTCAAGTACATATGTAAGGGAATTTTTACATTTTCTAATACTCATTCCTATCATTTACTTGAATTTTGTCTTCATAAAAAAGAAATGTTTTACGATGGACCAATATATCTCAATTAGGAGCCGTAGGAGACTGAACTAATCGGTATTGCATTATGTTACAAGAAATGATGAAATCCGTCAAAATGAGTTTGTTGCCTTGGTTTATCAAAACTGGCGTGTTAATTCCGAAAAAAATTATATCTTGACACGAGAATAACTGACGGATGGACTACTTACACTTCATAACAATATATCAAATGGCCCAATGAGTCATGAGAGCTTAAAATGTATCATCGTTCGAAAAAAATAATATCTTGACACGAGAATGACTGACGGATGGACTACTTACACTTCATAACAATATATCAAATGGCCCAATGAGTCATGAGAGCTTTAAATGTATCATCGTTCGAACACTCGTCAGTAGTTGTGTTTAAACTGACTGTTTTAAATTTTGTTTTCCAAATCAAAGAATAAGTATGTTTGGGACGAAAATGTAATATATAGGACGAATACTACGATTTGACATTGCGAAATTTACAAGTTCATAGCTTAGGATTATTCTCTCTTTTTTCCTTAAACTGTTGTTATTTTCTTGTCTAGTGATACTATAAGAAAGGTATTAGAAACATTTACTGTCAATTAACGTCAGTTAATGCCATTGTAAAACAAACGACATGATCGAAGAAACAGAGACAAAACTTTGTATCAAAATTTGAATTTTTATTCGAACACAGTCACAACACCAAGTTGTAATCTTTTCACAACAGTTGACACTCACAAACGTATACACCTTTTAATTTTAATTATTCTATAAACGTACTAAATATAGTTTTTTTGATGTGATTCTAACAGTAGTATCTTTGTTGAAAGTTTACCAAGGACAAAAAAGTTCTCATTTAAGCATATTACATTTTAATAGTTTTTTTAACTTATAACACTACAGAAAATAAACAATCTCAGTATTAAACAAAAACCTAAAGATGCAACAATAATCAAATGTTTCATTTTCTTGTATATACCCGATCTCCATGGTCATCTATATCAATATTGAGGGGATGATCATTCTTGATGGCAAAGAAACTTTTTATTCAATTAAACAAAAAATAAAGAATGCTTCTTAATGTAAAATCAGTTGCAAACTTAGTTGTTTATTGCTGACTTGTTTATCTCATTACCTGTTTTTGTTATGTTTTGTTCTTTTTCCAATTCTTCTTTTTGGTTTTGAATATCATGCTTTTCTTTTTCAAGTAGCTTAATTTTATTTTCAGCCACTCCTTTTTCCATTTCAGCTTTTCTTGCACAATCTTCTGCACTTCGTTTGGAGGTTTCAGCATTTTGTGTTTGTTCTATCAATTGTGTCAACATAAATGCATGCTCTTTTCTTTCTGTTTCATGTTCTCTAATACGATAAGAGATCATTTCAAACCCTTCAATACACGACAAAAAGAATAATGACTTTAAAAAAGATGGCAATTTGTTCTGTGTGGTGAAAGTAGAGTAAAAGATACCAGAGGGACATTCAAATTCACAGATCGAAAATAAACCGATAATGCCATGGCCAAAAATTAAAACGACAAACAGACACATTATTAGAGAAAACAACACAAGCGACATAAGTAGACTACTTTATACATTAAATGAAACTTAACAATGGTATTTGTACGTATGAAGCGTCAACTTCATGTTATTTATACCGTTCAAGCGTCATTGTAACATACTTTGTACGTATGAAAGTGAAAATTGTTAATTTGGATTGTCTTTCTTTTCCCAAAATCATTTTTAGACCGTTAAAAAGGTGAAAACTTATTTATTACGAACTGAATCACTGACTTTGCATACGTAAGATGGTAAGTCGGTGATTGTTTTTACAGATATTTATATAAATCTTTGACAGCAAGATTAAAAAATAAGATTTTTATAGATAAAATGAAATTTATCAGTATCTTTTAATTTAAGTTGACATATTTTATACATTTTTTTCCAAATTGATTATTTTTAAAAGTTTTCGGTGAAGACGAAATTTGTATTTTTACAGTTGTTACGTTAATGTGCAATGTCATTTGTCAGCCGATGAACATTTGTTTAGGTTACTAAAGGATCTTTGTAGAGTCCCCTGTCATCAATTCCAATCTTTTTAAATGCGTTGCAGCACATACAACATGAAATCGAACAAGCTTAGAAGTTTTTGCAAGGAAATAAATCAAGATTTTATAATTATAAGGAGTCAAAACAGATAAAAGAAATTTTTTTTTTTTTTTTTTGCTTTCTGAAAGTTTATTCTCTTTCATGCAGAAAGAGCAAGAGCCATTACAACATATGCAAAGTAATTTTGCAAAAATTTCAGTCAAACACTGGTACACGATTTCATATTACATTCATTTTTTTATAGTCTAAGAGTAAAGCCATTTTCAGTTAATATTTTATAGTGCGTCTTTTCAATTGTAATGTTATACTGCTGTATCAGTTTTAAGGTGAAGGTAGGCGCCTGTTAAAACGTTCAAACCCGTAGAATATATTATATACACCTGTCCTAAGTCAGGAATTTAAGTCAGGAACAGTGCTTGTCGTTTGTTGGTATGTTTGATAAATGTTTCTCGTTTAAAATAATAAAAAAAAAAGATGAGGTGTGATTGCCAATGAGACAACTCTTCACAGGAGACCAAATGACACAGAAATTAATAAAAATGGTCACAGTAGAGCCTTCATCAATGAGCAAAGCCCATACCGTATAGTCAGCTATAGAAGGCCCCGAAATGACAAATGTAAAACGTTTTACAATTCAAACGAAAAAACTAACGTCCTAATTAGTGTACAAAAACAAATGAACGAGAAAACAAATATGTAACACGGCACCAAACGACGACCACTGAATTACAGGCTCTAGACTTGGGACAGGCACATATGTACGTAATGTGGCGGGGTTAAACATGTTAGCGGAGTCCCAACACTCCCCTAACCAGGAACAGTAGTGTTATAGTACAACATAAGAACAACTGTAAAAATCATTTGAAAAAGGCTTATCTGTAGATATTCGGTCTCAACAGTATTTCATGTACATTGTAGAAACCTTCAAATATATTTGCTCTTCTCTTTATTTCATAGCAACGTTATGTTACATGTTTATATATGGCTTTTAAAGCCAAGACGCAAAGATATGCTGATTTAGTTTAAGTTTGGTTAAGTTTAATT
Organism: Mytilus edulis; assembly: GCA_019925275.1. Taxonomy (NCBI): domain Eukaryota; kingdom Metazoa; phylum Mollusca; class Bivalvia; order Mytilida; family Mytilidae; genus Mytilus; species Mytilus edulis. The sequence goes on along the minus strand of CM034351.1, from coordinate 60,958,621 downwards.
GGTAATTAAACTAAATTGATTTATGTGGGACTTGTGCCTAATTAGCTATAAAACATTTTGTTGATTGATATAGATCGTTAATCATCTAGTGTCAACTAGATATATAAGTCCCTGACCTGTGAAGTGGAGCTGTAGGAGACTTTATTATATTTGTTTGTCTGTCTGTCTTGTCGTCTTTTTTGTCTGTCTGTCTGGTGGTCTTGTTTGTCTTGTCTGTCTGATGGTCTTCTCTGTATATCTTTCTGGTGGTCTAGTCTGTCTGTCTGTCTGTTTGGTGGTGTAGTCTGGTTGTCTTGTATGTCTGTCTGTCTGGCGTTCTTGTCTGTTTGTTTATCTGGTGTTCCTGTCTGTCTGTCTGTCTGTTTATCTGATATGTCTATCTGTCTGGTGGTCTTGTCTGTCTGTCTGTCTGTCTGTCTGTATGGTGGTCTTTTCTGTCTATCTGGTAGTCTGGTCTGGCTGTCTGTCTGTCTGGTTGTCTTGTCTGGCTTGCTGTCTGTCTGATTGTCTTGTCTGTCTGTGCCTGTTTGGTAGTCTTGTTTGTGTGTCTGTCTGGTGGTCTTTTTTGCGTGTCTGTCTTGTGGTATTGTTTGTGTGACTGTCTGGGGGTCTTGCTTGTCGGTCTGTCTGTCTGATGGTCTTGTCGTTCTGGTGGTCTTATCTGTCTGTATATCTGTCTTTCTGGTGGTCTGATCTGTTTGCATATCTGTCTTTCTGGTGGTCTATCTGGTGGTATCGTCTGGCTAGCAAATGTCCATGATAAAATCCAGATCAAATTCGAATTTGTTTGGGTCTTATGAGTTTGACCGAGTAATTTTCTTTTATGCTGGATACTGTCCACGCTTTTCTGTGTCCACACTTGTTTCATTCGATATTTCGTAAACGTATTTGTAAGAAATTCTTCCCAAAAAATAACTTCGTTATTTATATGTTCAACCTTACTGTGGATACTCGTTTAAAGAGATGTTTGGTAGAAATATGCAAGGAGATAGCAACTCAGATGTTCCGTTATTTTTCTTTCTAATGTTAACATCATAGAAGGAACGAACCATCTTTTTATGTGTTTAAATATTTGATGCGGAGGCGTATTTTATTTCGTACAGACAATTTGATGAAGTATATATATGAAGCCAAAAAACAAAAAACTTTTAAAAAAATCCTTTTTTTCAACCACAAAAGATGAATCGTCGATATCCAACAGTATTAACAATCAGATAACTAACTATCAGGGGAAATAATGTTGATCTTAAGCAACTATTGGTAACCGTATGGCCTTCATTTTTTAGCTTTAGTCCAGACCCAGGGCTCAAATTCAGATTGCCTTAATTATATACTGACGACAATAAACAAACAAAGAACTATCTTAATACAAGATATACGACACATTTAAATGTTGGCGTGAAGTTTTGTAGCAACCATAAACATTTATCTTTTGATTTTTTATAATTTCACACATATGTTGATTCTGACTTGACTATAAGGTATATCTGAAGGTTTTTTTCCGGAGAAAAAAAAACCTTCAAAATACTAGTTATGATAACTATACGTCAAACACAACTTTAAATTAGAGATACAACCTATTTTGATTTGAAAATCGTGGATTGACGGTCAACAAAGTGAGATGATATTTGTATTTGAGATTTTTTATTTCAATTATAATAGTTTAATGATAATATGCTTTGACTTAATAATTAACCCTTGGCATTTTAAACAAAGTATAAAAGATGTATAGCAGTGTCTCCAGTTATTGAATCCTAAACTGGATATCAGCTCTTTATACCTTCCTTTGCTTCCATTTATTACGATTATTTTTCTTAAGGTTTAATGGTCGTCAATAATTTTAAGTTACCAGAATCACTATAAATACTAAAAAATCGAAACTGCTTTTTCAAGTTGAAGACGTGCATGCACGCTTAATGATCGATTAATTATGCACTGACAAAATCTCTATTTTGGAAAGGGAAAGGCAAGGGAATTAAAACAAGAAAGCAAACATGTGCGAACCAAACACAAATATTATAAACTGCAACAAAGTCAAGCACTGAGTAGCATATGCCCGAGCATAAACTATGGCGGTGGACAAACATGTTTACCGACTTAAAATGCTCTCCTAAGTTTAGAAAGTGATGCAACAGCAGTCGGTAAAAATCAATTTAAAAAGACAGTTGCAACAATTCACACTAAATAACTTGTAAGAAATAGTCTAAGCTAGGACATAGATTAACGATCTGAGATATTAAAGCCCGGGATGACGAAGTATGAAAAAAAATGAAAGACGAAAACATTCCAAAAAGACCATTTGACCATAAAGTATAAAACAGTCCACTAATGGCATTGGGCTGTATCTGGTTTTAGATCGGTTTTTTTCTTATAAACAAAAAGACTTACACGTACAGTATAAATATTGTTTTAATTGTCCAATGTATTCATGATTCCCTAACTGAAAATAAACGTTTTCCCTATGTACAACAATGTTGTCTTAATTCAAATATCCTAATTAGATTTAATAAGAAAAAAATGAAGATAATGGCGAAATTATAGCTGAATGCTTTTTGATATGTTTTTTTTTATTTTTTGGAAAAAGGGAGACAATTCAATCTCAAATATAGTCTTAATTGTGATTTCTTACGTATACTTTATGTATAACGTTAGTAAAGTCAGATATCGAGAATTCTCTAATAGTAAAAAGACATACCATCGAAAACTACAAATTGAACAACACGAACCCAACCAAAAACTCAGGGTTTTCTCAGATGCTCCCGAAGGTCAGGCAGATCCTGTCCCACATGTGGCATTCGTCGTGTTGCTCATGGTATTACAAACCCAGTAAGAAGTTTAATTTGGTAGGTCACATTAGTGAAAAGGGAATTGAATTGTAGTTACGAAATAAGAAACATATTCGATATGATCTGTGAAACAGATATTTCATAACGATCAACCGACCCGTGATGACGTCTTTAAAATTTACGAAAAGATTATTTCAACTACACCATTTGGAACTATTAGTGTAATGGCTTCATTGTGAACAGCAACCTTCTTTCAAGGACATCATGATACGAAATACAAGGTAGGGAATATCTTATCGATTGGGAGATACATACTCCGTATGCAGTTCTCAGATGTTTCTTATGAAGTCAGCCTCATTAGAATGAAGAAACAAGTCAGAAAGACACACATCTAAAAAATAGAAAATGCGATCATATCGACAAATTGGACTCTTTCTACATTCCAATTTAGAGATAAATTTCATGTAAACGCAGAAATAAAATCTAAAATCAATTACATCTGCACATAATTTTTATACTGCGCAATATGCCAAACTAATAAAAAAAAACAGGAGATGAGCAGGATGATTATATTGTAAAATCATATAAGGGACTATTCTGTCAGAAATACTCACAACACAATCATTTTAAAAATCTTCATGGTTTATAAATCCATCTGAATAGAAAAGGGGAATACTATATTCGTCACTTATCCGAAGTTATAATACAATTAAACCACATGTACAAATAAAACAATGTACCAAAATAAATCAAGGCAACTAAAAGACAAACCACAATAATGAGACATACAGATTGAACAAAGACAACATCCATGTATCTGCAAACTTAGCTGTGTATTGCAACTGACTTGCTTATTGTATTACCTGTTTTTGTAAAGTTTTGTTCTTTTTCCAATTCTTCTTTTTGCTTTTGAATGTTATGCTTTTCTTTTTCAAGTTGCTCAATTTTCTGTTCAGCCACTCTTCTTTCCATTTCAGCTTTTCTTGCACAATCTTCTGCATTTTGTTTGGAGGTTTCAGCTTTTTGTGTTTTTTCCATCAATTGCGTCAACATAAATTCATGCTGTTTTCTTTCTGGTTCATGTTCTCTTATACGATTATAATTACTCTTAAACCCTTCAATACACGAAAAAAAAGAATAATGACTTTAAAAAAAAGATGGGAATTTATTCTGTATAGAAAAAGTGGAGTAAAAGATACCAGATGGATATTCAAATTTACAGATCGAAAATAAACCGACAATGCCATGGCTAAAAAAAACCCGACTAACAAACAAATAAAAGTACTCAAGACACATAACAGAAAAAGCACTAAACACGAACCCAACCAAAAATTTAGGGTAATCTCAGATGCTCCGAAGGTCAAACAGATCCTGCTCCACATTTGGCACCCGTCGTGTTGCTCAAGACATTACAAACCCGGTAAATAGTCTAATTCAGTAGATCACATTAGTGAAACGGGAATGGAATTGTAGTTACGAAATACGAAACATATTCGATATCATCTGTGAAACTGATGTTTCATAACGATCATTCGACTCGTGATGGCGTCTGTAACATGTATGAAGGGATGATTCCAACTACATTATTTGGAACTATTAGTTTAATGGCTTCATTGTGAAAAGCAACCTTTTTTAAAGGACATCATGATACGAAAAACAAGGTACATTTTTAGGGAATATCGTATAGATTGGGAGATATATACTCCGTATGCAGTTCTCAGAATATAAATAGAAAACAGGAGATGGACTCTTTGGCAGGATGATTATGCCTACAAATCATATAAGGGACTATTCTGTCAGAAATACTCACGATATTAATCATTTTTAAAATCTTCATGGTTTATAATTTTTTTTCTGAATAGAAAAGAGAAATGCTTTATATGTCGCTTATCCGAATGTAAAATACACATGAAAACACATGCACAAATAAAAAAAAATAACCAGAATAAAATAAAGCAACAAAAAAAGAAAACAACAATCATGAGACATACAGATTGAACAAAGACAAAATCCATGTATCTGCCAAAATGATAATGTTGTATCGCAAAGCAATACAAATATTATCAAGAATCAATTGAGAGCCTCAGAGGACGATTTCTCTATTGTAGCAATAGACTGTCAACACATAGCGTGTATCACTGAAGAGACCGTATATGTTATAAGAAGTTGTAACCATTAATTTTCTGGGAATATTCGACGCCATATTTCACTTACTGGGATTGGCAGTTTTCTTGAAGAAGGTTGATATTTTTCCCACATGTTTTAATTTCGATCACTTCATCAATAAGAACTGGCCGCCACATAAAAGCAAATAGTGCTTGAATTTATGTTTAATACCACCATTTAATTAATCAGTCAATCAACTAATAAAACAGACATATTGATCATATTTTAATAAAATATATTTTACCAGCATCACCGTTTACTTTTTGTTACAGTTATGTGAGTTATAAAACGTTAGCTTGAGTCTGGCTTGAGTGGATTACTGTTTGAAGGGCTGTTATATATATACCATGTATACTGGAACATGATTTTTTTATGTATTTTTTTAATTCAGTTAATGTTACAACGCATCTTAATTTAAATGACTACAGATTTAGTAAGTAAAAGAAAACTAAAACAGTCTACGTTGCAATAGTATATGTTCATCAGAGCAATTTTTCAAGAAGAAGAACAACACGAAGAATTTTTGACGGCATCAAACATAATTTTAATAAACACTTTACTTACCACTCACAGCTTCAGAGTTATTAAAAGACTGTATTGTATCTGGAAAATAAGTTTGAAGGAAAACTTTGTACACTTAAATGATAACGTAGCATTAACTTTGAAATATATTTTACCTTCTTTTTTTTCTTCATTGAGATCAACTGGATTGTCTTTTTTAAGGTCCCTTATACATGTAATATACAAATACTTTATATATGGGAACAGTTTTCGTGACTGTCTACTTGAGGTTTTATCATTTAATTGATAAAACGTTATTATGAAGCTAAGAAGTATTTTGTCAGTTTGAACACGTAGAACACAAAGTTGATCTCCTAATGCATATATGCAATACTAATGATATAAATAAAAGAAATCTGGCAGGATTTGAGAGCATCTAAAAGTGTTTAAAATGGATTGATATATTTTTGATATATTGATAAAGAATGCAAACCATTGTCATTTACAGCTAATACGACGTTCAGGTTTGTATCATCCATGTGGCTGAAAAGATGTCCATCCGTTTTCTCAATTATATTACCAAAAAATCTTTCAAAATTATCGTGGACCGATTTTGTTGATTGCAAAACACTATTTCTCATTTCAAGATTTAAAACTAATGCACGATTACTGTCCTTTGTATCAGGTTCTTTGAAGTCGTGTACACTCTCATTTGATTGGTCTAGCAAAGATTCTGCTGATTCGTCTGAAATTATAACAATAAGAAGAAAATAAAAACAATAATAATAAGAAAAACTAGATCTATTTACTTATACCTGGGACTCTTTTGATACAAATCAGGCTTTTTGTACTTGCACTAACATCCAGAGATCCAACAGGTTTCTAGATATTGAGATAATACAGTACAATGGAACCAAGACACACTAAATCATAATGCACAATGCCTGTAACGGACTCCTGACTTGGGACAGGTACATATAAACAGAATATGGAAGGATTGAGCATACTAGCGGGATCCTATTCCTCACATAACATGGAATAGTAATGTAACAACACAACACTAGAACGAAATATAAAACTCAGTTGAAAAGGGCTTTCGTGTATCTGTACTAATTAGAAAATGACAGATATCTTTTTAAAAGAGGGACGAAAGATAACAGAGGGACAGTCAAACTCACAAATCGAAAATAAACTGACAATGTCATGGCTAAAAATGAAAAAAGACAAACAGACAAACAATAATACAAATGACACAACATAGAATACTAAAGAATAAGCAACAGGAACGCCACCAAAAACGAAGGATGATCTCAGGTGCTCCGGAAGGGTAAGCAGATCCTGCTCCACATGTGGCACCCGTCGTTTTGCTCATTTGATTACAAATCCGGTAAAAAGTCTAATTCGGTAAGTCACATTCATGAAAGGGAAAAGGGATTGTAGTTTCGACGTAAGGAACATATCCGATATCATTTGTGAAACGGTTAATCCATAACGGTCAACCAACTCGTGATGGCGTCCGTAAAATTTACGAAGGCATGATTTGAACTTCACCATTTGGAACTCTTGGTTTAATAGCTTCCTTGTGAGCAGCAAACCTCTATCAAGAAGATCGTGATAGGAAATGCAAGCACGGGAATATCGTATCAATATCGATATATATACCCCGTTTGCAGGTGCTGCTGGAATGTTGCTACTTAGAAATGAAAAGTTCACAATTGGAAAGCTGCAATCATCTCTTTTGTCGTAAAGTTTTGTTTTCAACCGACCCTCATTGTTAATTTCTAGATGTAAGTCAAGATATGATGCCGACTTAACTGTATGTGTTGTATCCTTTATCTCTAGTTCGATGGGATAGATGCGTTCAACATAGTCACCAAATTTTATTAAATGAAAGAACATCATCTATATATCGGAAAGTAGCGTTAAAGGATATTGCTAACTTCTTATCTTTCTTCCTAAGAAGTTCTTCTAAGTAGTCAGCCTCATAATAATAAAGAAACAAGTCGCCAAGAAGAGGGGAACAATAGGTTTCCATTAGAATGCCGACAGTAGGTTGAAAAACACGTCCTCCAAACGTAACAAATATGTTGTCAATCAAGAAATCAAGCATCGTGTAAGTTTAGTTTCAGAGAATTTTTTGTTTGAATTAGAGTGATTCTTTTCGAAGTAGGATTGGCCATTCTTTTTTATGAAACAAAGCAATACCAACTCTTTCAATTAGTCTTTTAGTTTGGAATGAGGAATACTTGTGTAAAATGTAGAAAAGTCAAATGTTCTAATACTATTGCAAGATAAAAGAGAGTTAGATTGTATGTATTCTAAAAGATCTTTGGAATTGTTAAGTATCCACATCTGATTCACGCCACCTCTAGAATAGGCAGTTTGTAAGGTCACTTATGTAGTATAGGTATCCAATACAGTGAATGCAGATCCAGTTCTTCGTCTTTGGTTGGAATTTTAAAGGACCGTAGAACAGACCTATGATTATCCATGCTTTCCTTTTTGGTAAGTTTCGTGAGGTATATGTTGAGATTCCAGGTGAATTGTCAATACCTAATTCGTATATCAAGTAGTTAATGTAATGAGTTTTACACACAAAAACGATGTTGTTTAGGGATTTATCTGCGGAGACATATTTGTCATGGAAGTGTTTTGCAACATTTCGGTCTTTATAGATAGACGTAGGATGGGCATTGATAGACCCATTCAGTTTCTTAATTCTGATTTTGTATCAACGACCTCACCGCCTAATCCATTCGGAAAGAGTGTCTACGTCTCGCGCTTAGTCCAATTGCCTGGCATAATACTCGACTTAATTCACCAAAATTTTGAAGTTGTATTTCCAATTGATTTTTAAGTTATTACTGATGATAACCTTTTTACGTTTATTGTTCTTCGCATTTGTATTTGGAAATTGTCTCATTCATGGAATTATCTTTATTTATAATATCTAAGGAAACTAAATAGAAAGAAATATAAAAAGAAGTTTAACATCGGAGAAGAGATTGACTATTCGTATACGTGCACGAGGTTCTTTTAAGTGGTCTCACCTTCTGACGAAACAATTACAATATCAAATACTTTGTCGTTGACGAACTTCATCCCAGTCGACGAAATAATCTTTTGTACAAACAGATTCACTTCTGATAAAAGTAAAGTGCTTTCCACCAGAAACGAATTTTGTAGAAACACTAAAACAGCTATGCATTCTTTGGTTGCACAAATGAACTTAATATTTTCGGTATTGATGTTGTTTTCCGAACATAATTTGTTCAAAAGTTCAATTTGCTCGTCCTCGTCTTTTACATCATGAAATATAAGCTTCAAGGCTGTTGTTTGTTCTCCTGTAAAGTAAAATAGATATACGATGTCTCAAATTTAAAAGCCATAAAAAAACGTTAAGAATTATTTGTTTACCTCATTGTGAAATAATGGTTTCTGAAACATAAATTCATGTCCGGTTTAAACAAAATCCGATTTATCAAGACTTGTTTAGTATAAAAGTATTTTTGCTAATGCATTTTACATACTGTTGATTCATTTATTTTCGTGGGTTACAACTTTCGTGGAATGAGGAAAAAAACTAATTTTGTGGTTGTGTCAAATTCTGCAAACAGACAAAAACCGATTCTCAGAGTTACATTGCTGGTAAGTCCAGGCTTTGGTATATCATGTAATCAAACCAATCCGGCCAAGGTTGATCTGGCTTAAATTTGACCCGGCTTAATTCATTCATGTTCCAAAACAATCAGGCCACAAATAGATCCGACTCAATGTTGATCCTATAAAAGATACCTATGCTTATAATGAAGTAATGAATATTTCCTTTGCAAATCGGAGAGTTTTTCGAAGCATTTGAATCAAGGTCTTTTTGCCTTTATTGTTGGAGAAAACACAGTTTCGCCATTAAAGTAGTAAAAATAAAAACAAAAGTTTGTGCATCAGATCAACGAGGAGCAGCTAGTGTATGACTAATCATATGACACCAGTTATAAAACTGTTAAAATCAAAGTCAAATGAGGCGTTACTGTTTCGATCTCGAATTTTAAGATTTTAAATTGCCTCAACCTTGGAAGCAAAGCTACATTTTCAAAAGGGATATATAAATAAAGGCAACAGTAGTATACCGCTGTTCAAACTCATAAATCCATGGACAAAAAACAAAATCGAGGTAACAAACTAAAACTGAGGGAAACGCATTAAATATAAAAGGAGAACAACGACACAACACTACAATGTAACACACACAGAAACGGACCAAGCATCAGACAAAATCACACGAGAAAAACAAATATAACATCAAAAACAAAATACATGAATTTGGGATAGACAAGTACCGTGACACGTCTTATCGCAATGTGAATTTACACTCAAAATTAAGAGAAAACATACGACGCAACGTTAAAATGTAACACACACAGAAACGAACTATAATATAACAATGGCCATATTCCTGACTTGATACAGGACATTTTTAAAGACAAAAATGGCGGGTTGAACCTGTTTTTCAAATGTATTCAAAATTCATTCGGTATGCATGAGCTTACAGCTGCTTACCAGACTATATAAAACGTCACCAGAATCTGAGCAGAAATTGATATACCAGGGTATTATCAAAGAACATCTTGTCATTTTTCTTAAAACGTTTATCGGAAGATACCAAGATCTTGTCTATAAGTATTGCTTATCAACATCACAAATACTACATGATGGTCTTGAAGTATAGATTATGAATACTGACGTTGTGTATCATATTCATTAAATACATAAGTATTCTTTTTATTAGTCTTTTTATATATTTAACCTTCACGCTTTTGTTGATTTTTTGTAATTTATTGTTTGCGTGGCTAGGTATTTATACATCCCGTCATCGTGTTATTGTGTAATGTTTGGTTTTTTTGTATCCTTGTCGTTTATTTATGCTTATGTTATTGTTGAAAGATTGTCTATACGTATTTGTGTTGTTTTAAATAGTTATTTGTTTTTATAGTGATTAAGATTTTATCTCAATGATGACTTTTGCACCCGAAATTTTAACAATTTTTCCTATTATGTATGTTTGTGTTGATCACACATTGTGTCAATATAATGGATTTTTATGCATCTGCAATACACGAGTGGGAGACTTAGCTAGCTATAAAACCAGGTGTATTCTACCATTATCACACATGGAAATTCCTGTACCAAGTACGAAACATGATGAATATCACAGTTGTTCTTCTTTCAGTTAATGTAATTCAGTTTTTGGTTTTGCCATTCGATAAATTACTTTCTTACTTGTGACTAATATTTGTACTATCTTATACAAAAACAATATTTTAAATATGCATACTTTATAGTCTTGATAATTAATTCCCACTCATTAAACTTAAGGTAAAAACAAGATTAAAACAAACGTATTTTACACAATTTGTCTTTGCCAAATTATATTTATAGATAAAATCAATATCTCATATTTAATATGAACCAAAGACACAGCTTTTACTTATTCTGTACGTCAATAATTAGACACGTTTGTTCCTTGCATTATTTTTTTTGTCTTCAGGCACGATAGACGTTAAATATGAAGCGAATCGACTTGAACTGGACTGACTTGGGCCTGATCAACTTTTGGCTAGAACGACCTTAACAGTATATTTGAGCGTGATAAAAATGAATCTTATATAACTTCATGCTCCAGGATCAATGTGCGTCATTGCTTAAATATTGTTTTCTAGTGAGAAATAAAAATTGTATATGATCTGTCATTAAATTTGATCTAGTGTGCCTAGATACATTGTCACCTTACCATTTAAACTTTCTTCCACATTTGCTATAACATGAGCTATCGATTTTCCTTCGTAAAAATGCAGTTCTTTGCCATCAATCTGAACCGTCAGTTTTTCTGCAATAAATATTATTAAAGCCAATAGTTTTGAATTGTATTTTGACCTCTACTATAGAATTTTTGGGTTTTCAAATATACTTTCATATATTAAAATTAAAGTAATTTCATCATCAAATAATTTATTGTTTTTAACGCGTTTCTTCTTTGGAATGTTTATTTTCAATGATTTAATTTAAATCGAGGTGTTAAATAACTATTAAATATCCTACATTGAATATGCATTTCGGATGCTCATTCTTTTTCATTAACAGTTATAGATTGTTACAGTTGAGTCTTTTAAAGTTGTTAAATCAATGTTTATTTTCATTCACAATTTCCTATTAATTTATCATCACATGTTCCCATTCTAAAAAGTAGTTTTCGAAAATTTTAGGAATAGATCAACATCTTTTTAAACAAAATAAAAGCTTATCTCAGAGCTATAATATATACTGTACTAAAACATATTTATCTTATATGAATGTAACAGCATTTTTTTCACAAAAAAAACAGGGTATTTTTAGATAAAAATAACGGTATTTGTCTATAAAATAATTTTTGCCCTTTTTTTGTCTGGTTTTTTTTCCATACTTTTAGCAACAATTTCTTAATAATTATTGTATTGTGTTAAACAGGTATAAATGTTACAGCCCTTGCATTTTTAATTTCAAATTTTCTATCTGACATCCTTTACCGCCTATATGTTGTAAATCTGTGTTACAAACTTTTTTCAAATCAGCCTAAAAAGTCCTTTTGAATAAACAGTATCAGTAAATAAGATTTTCATACTTTCAAGAGATTCTATTTTCTGAAGAGCTCTGATATATTTGTCAGTTGTTTCTGGTTCCATAGAACATGACCGATAATGTTGGATTGTTTTTTCAAAACTGTTTAGACCTATTTTATTTAAGTCTTTGTCGATCCTCTTTCCAATTTCAATGACTGTATCAAAGAAGTCGTTCATGTCTTCCTCCGATATATTTGCATTTATCTGATGAACAAATCGATTTCTTTTTCGGCGAATCCGTTCGACGTCGTCACCTATATCAATTTCATTTAACAGTGGGTTTGCCCCCAATTTCTTGTTGGTGGAGGAATAAAACCTCTAAAATACTTAGCTATCTTGTATATAATTGAGAAGTCTAATTTTGAAAATCCTTCGTTTAATAAAGTTTGAATTGTATGCATTTCATCTGAATTAAGTTTTTGCCTTCGAAAATATTTATCTTTCATTATCATTTTATATAAATCTGGGGCAGATATAGGTTGATGTTGCATTAAATCTTGCATGACAGCATTAAATACATCTAGAACAACCATACTGCATCTTGCACATCTTATGTTGCCTGGTGTTGCCATTTTTGCTTGCACTTATCTCAAATCTCTCTATGGATTCCTAGCAACTTGTCTGTTATTAAGTCCTCCACCTGTCAAATATCCGAAAAAGACACTAAAAATTTGAATACATATAAATCTATCAATCTGAATTGATGTGTAACATCTAGTCCGAATGAATTTTTAAGATAGTAATTTTATTATTTGTTTTCTTATGAACAAGTTTATTTATCACGAACAGCACACATGTAATGAATACAAGGTTATTGTTAATGTACGACAAATGTCAACTTTCGTGATTGAGACTACTACAAAGAGTATAGGGGAGATATGAGTAGTGTCATGTCGAATACAACAATGTACTTTCGAACAGTTATCTAACATTGTTATATATTTTCTACATTGAAAATGCCTTTACCAAGTCAAGAATATGACAGTTCTTGTCAATTCGTTTTTTATGTGTTTTGTCATTTGATTTTGCCATGGTACTTTCCGATTTGAATTTCCTCTGAGTTCAGTATTTTTGTGATTTTACCTTTTGAGACGTTCAAACACGGTAATTATCCATTACAGATGTTAAACTAAAAAATATAGATGCCAGGTTTAAAAATAATATACTCCAGACGCAAATCAAAAAAATGCATGAATCCAAATATCATAGTACTAATTGTAGAGCAAGGACCAAAATTTTAAACGATTTTGCAAATACAGCTTAGGTCATATGTTTTTGGGATTGAACATGATTTCGAAACACATCAGAGTTGTGTAAAAAGTTAATTGATAATTTAAACCATATTTATGATATTTTATGTCAATAATATTGTCTCCAAAATGACCTAATTTTGACGAAATTAATTGATAAGAAACTGACATTGTACATATTAAAACAATTTCAGTACATTTAGAAAAAGGGACAACATGGCGCGCCTGATGCAATATAATGTAATATTATGCATGATGAGGCATTCTACTGTTTTCATTGGATATGATGATCACGTGTTACAAAGGTTATTTTACGTATCTGACGCCTTGTTTCTATTTTTACGTATATTGACGCTATGTTTCTATTAATACGTATATTGGTGGTCAGTATGAAAATGTTAACAAATTTAGATTTGTGAGGTCATGACGTCACACATAACAACCGGAGATTTCAAGAACTTTATGTTATAACTGCAGACGAGAAAAATATAAGAATGCTAAATGAATGAAACAAGCTATGAAGTTTTAAAAAAAATGATATTCTCTATTACATGTTAAAACCCTTGCAAAATACAATCAAAAAATACACAGAATGAACATTGAACGTCATTTTCTTAATACATTATTTACATATGTAATAAAGCAATTAAGGACTTTCACTCAGTCTATACGTTATAAATAGACATGCCTATATATATGAATTACAAATGTATATTCAGTTTCATGTCACTTTGTCCGAGATTACTCTGACGTCCAACGGCTGTTTTGCCAGACAAGCTAGGGCCGTGGGACGTCAGAGCTCGTCCCGTATCAAAAAGTGGATATTTGCCTACCCAAAATAGATGCGCTGCTTCGTCGCTTTTGGTGCCGACTTGCGGCCTTGGAATTATATAAATCGGGCATCAATCTGTTCAGTTTTCATTTATCTCTTCATTTATGTAAGATTCACTTACCTGCCACGCTTTATTTTCTCATATTTAGACAGATTTCACAGTGACCCATTGATTCAGACATTTTTCTTTTATTTTCAAATGGACTTCAAGTTACGAGGGATTTCGCGACCTCGAGACTCAAATATGCAAATCATTATACTTTTATCATCTCCTTTATAGGAGATCGATATTTAACATTTAGTAACCAAACACGATTTTCACCTCCTTTACAAGAGCTCGGTATTAAGCATTTAGTGCCAACAACGATAACAATCGGAAGCTCTCGGACATTTAGATTACTTGCATCGCAAATGAACGAGGTGTTAGAATATGATCATTTGCATAATTCATTACTTGTTTTCTCGTAGTCACGTGATAATCTTGGAAAATGAAAGTAAAAATGCAGAAATCGATGGGTCTCTGTGAATACTGTTAAAATATGAGAAAATAAAGGTTGGCAGGTAGGTGAAACATACATAAATGAAGGGATAAATGCAAAATGAACAGAATGATGCCCGATTTATATAACAATATGTATAATTCCAAGACCGCCAGTCGGCACCAGAAACGACGAAGCCGCGCATCTATTTTGGGTGGGCAAATATCCACTTTTTGATACGGGACGAGCTCTGACGTCCCACGGCCCCAGCTTGTCTGGCAAAACAGCCGTAAGACGTCAGAGTAATCTCGGACTATATGTCACTTTGATCTCTTTTTGAAGCAGGACATTCTTACCCTTCCGGAGCACCTAAGATCACCCCAAGTTTTGATAGAGTTCGTGTTTCTTAGGCTTTAGAACTCTTTGTGTTTTCTTGTGTAATATTGTTTGTCTGTTTGTCTTTTCCTTTTTTAGCCATGGCGTTTTCAGTTTATTGTCGATCTATGAGTTTGAATATTCGTCTGATATATTTTACTCTTTTTTGGCAACCTTGGGTCGATATATCTACTGGTGGACATTTTATCAAACAATGCATGAAATTAGGAAATTCTTATTGAATACTGGCACCGATTATATGGATTAGACATCTACGTCCTTCTGTACTAGGTGTCGTCTGAAATGATAGTCTTTTACTCATTAACAGATAAAGAAAATATATTTATAATAAAATCAAATCAAATGTCATTAGCAATAATCTTCGCACGCGATTGAGTACAGTTCTACAAAGAGACATTTTGGACTTAATTCACTCTTAGAAACAATGTATCAGCTATATACTAAACATATTATTATTAAATGTTAAAGTAAAAGCACATGTTGTTTGGTGTCATATTCACTGGGGTAAAGCTGATGACCGTAATTCGATTCACGGTAATCCTAATATATCGGTTAAAAGATTAGGCCAGTATCTGTATTGTCTGTTAACGTGTTTTTATATCGTTTTCTTTACAAAGCATACATTGGAACGATGTAGATTTAATCACATATGTTCCACTAGGTTAAGCGATCTTGCTCCACATCTGGCAGATATCGGGCTGGTAATGTAAGTACAAACCTTTTGATAAGTCTAATTCGGTAGGAAAAGCTAACGGTATTGTAATTAGAACAATTGGAACATAACTGGGAAATAATTTATGAAAGGATAATTTAAACTTCACAACTTGGAATAATTGGTTAAGAGGTATGAATCCATTTTTTTTTTTTTTTGTTAGAATTTCGCTATTTTTTCTATAAACGAACTTTATCATATACTTTATAGAAAAATAAGGTCACCGTTCATTTAAGCTCACCTCACAACCTGCCTGCGAATGAAACATGCATTTTGTTAAGGTACTTTTTTCTGTTGAATTAATAAGAGAAATAGAGGTTATATCGAAATTAAAAAAAAAGCAAGTTAAAAAAGTTATTTAATTTTAATGCCAAAAAACATGTTATGTTTGCATCAAAGGGAGATACTTTTTAGCTTTTTCAAAGATATCAGCATTTTAAAAGTTATCTGGATTCAAAACAAATAGTTTTTTTGATTACTTTTTGTACAATATCACGAAGTAACACTAATCACGGTGGGTATGGTTGTCCTGCAAGAGAACGTTCTGTGCAGGTGATTCGGTCCTGACGGGTGCTGGTGATCGATGAAAAAATGTAAACAAAGACGAAAATTATGATTTTTGACGTTTTCACTCATAAAAAAAGGAAGAAAACAGTTGAGATTTTTCAATTTTGTTTCTTATGGGTTCATATGTAAACCATTTAAAAGTTGACCCTCTAAACTGTTTCAGTAATTGTAACACAAAAATGCTCATTTTCAGAAAATCTAGAACTGAAAAAATAAAACAAAAATACTCATAGAGTCCGCTTTCTATACCGCAATCCACACGACAAAACTGTTTTGTGAAAAAACATTGCAATTTATTAAAATTTAGCATTTTCTCAATTTATTCATGTCCTAATACTGTGCTGGTGGGTCCTGTCATTGTGCTGGTGGGTCCTGATACGGTGCTGGTGATTTGGGATAAGAAGTTGGTCATATTTGAAACAAATGTTACAAAATCAATAAAATTGGGCCGATAATTGTTGTCAATAGGATCTATGACTCCTTTTTTAGCTCTTGTGCATCCATTTGGCTGTTTAATATGTGTTTTCAAATGATCGTAACTTGTATTACATAATTACATAAAAGGGCAACATCTTTCGTCTAATATCAGATAACAATATTATATAGTATCTAAAATAATAATAGTTTTATTAAGATATTAAATGCCCCTTACATTGATGCTTCAACAATGATCAAAGCCCATGCCGCATAGACATTTTGTTAGCGCTCCGCACACCCCTCCCCACATCCACCCAACCAATCCTCCTCATTTCCTCCTTCATTGTTACAGTGGTGTACCAGCACAACAATTTATCACATAAAATAATTACACAAAGACACACATTATTGAACAACGAAATCAATGCTCGCAGGTACTGAAAGCTAGTAGTTCAAAGGGTCCACATGTTCAACTAATAGATAAACCATGTTCTCATATACAAAAATCCCAATCGTGTCGATTAAAAAAGTCTCAAAACTTAAGTTCACATTTTAATGTTTGATAAAGCAGAACTTTAAAAGTGTGCAGTGAATCTTGTGCTCACAACAGTTATTGTCATAATTATGTTTACATAAGACTTAAGAAGGAATTAAGAAGGTACCAAGAAATATTTTACAGTTCAATTTAATGATCATGAATTGAAGGAAATGGTACGGAAGTTTACATAGACAAAAAGAAATTGATAGTATTTTTTGGCGAAAGAATTAAACGCTTCTTTGCATTATATAGTACAGCTCTTCTATAAAAGCATGCAAAAATAAACTTTGATTGACTTGCTTGCTATGTTTGCTTGTAAGTTTTCAAACAATAGGTAGGCGGAGTTTCAATACATACTGGGATTTGATTGGACAAATACAAACTGACAGGAATTGAAGTTAATGTGTATTGTACAAACAAATTCTAGTATATAGTAAACAGACTACTTACCTGTCGTTTACAAACATCCAAACAATCATAGCAAGCAATTTGATCAATGGTTTGCTTTGCATACTTAGTATATTTATAGAAGAGCTGTAAATTCTAAAAATAAAATTCTTGTTGTCGTAGATGGTTAAATCCTCAACAAAATCTCAATAACTTTGTTGGAACGAATAAAGGTTTTAAATCAAATTTACGTGGACTTTTTAGCTTCCCCCCTGACGAGGCATGTTAGCTGTTCGTATGCTGTTGCACCTGACGCACGGAAACTTTCACATTTCCATCTTCTTTTCTGAAATATTTTACCCAGCTCATACTTGACAGGATTGTTATCCTAGTAAAAGGTGTAACCAATGGATTGAACACAAGTTAAAAATTCCACAATACTATAAGATTCATTTTATGTGTCAATTTGTTCGAAAAAAGTCGAAAAGAAGAAAGTTTTTTTAATGTCATGATTATCTGTCGCTTTCTAGATCTATGCTTAGCATTTATTTCAGATGACATGGACTCCTCACCCTGGTGACCCTGCTGCCTTTCATAACTTTATTTGTATACATATATTAATAGATAAACAAAAGGCTGCAACTTGTATTTTTGTATTTAAAATGATTCGTTGTAACGAGAATATTTGTGGTGAATGGAAACTGTGAGGGTCAAAATCTTAAATTGCTTATAAATGTTGCTGGACCCAGTTTCGTTATCTGATCTGAATTTTCTGAAATGTGCGAGGTAGATAGACATTGGCCTTTTGATTTTTTTTACTCGGTAAGTTTTGCCCTAATTGCTTGAACTTTTTCAATATTAAAGCCGATTTCAATGAGTGTGTAAACAAAGGGAATATCTTTGGTTATCTTGCTTGCTGAACAGAAAAGTCATTGTTAGGTTATGTAAACTACCCTACTTTAAAAGTAGACTAGTCCGACAAATGACACATCTTTCTTTCTGTAGGACCAGGCTACTTCGAAAGGAGGGTAGTATACCTTACCTAACAATGACTTCGCGGATTAGCTAACAAGCAAGCTAACCAATGATATTACCTTTGCCTACATACTCAATGGAATCGGTTGTAACTAAAACTCGAATACATTTTAACAGACAGTGGTCATGTTTGTTGATGAATATTGTTTTTTCTAGATTCACTCTTGAAAAATCATTTGGTAACATTTTGTCAAGGAATTTAAGAAAAGATCGTTTTGTAATTGCGGACGCCAAGACAATACATGAACCTCACACGACCCCTCGACACAGGTGAGCTTATATTTGATCTTATAGCGATTCGGGTAGATAACCAGTTGAAATTAAGCCAGTTTTTTGTGTGTGACTGTGTAGATTTGTATTGTTTTAAAACTGTTATGACCTTTTAAAGTTAAATGTAGGTGTTTAATCTAAGAATTTCTTTTTTAAACTTATATACTTGTTTTATACTCAATTGGTAATATGAAGCTACGAAATATTTTAATTTTTGAAATTGACATATTCTAGTCTGCCCTTTCATAAAATAGTGATTTTTTTTAGTGTTCTATCGAACTTTCGAAAAAAAATACCTGATAACCGTTCAGACAAAAAAAATATGTTGAAAATTTTTACAGATACAGCAAGTGAGTCTTAATAGCTATAAGATACATTTTTCTTATAAAATATAACTTTTAAATCTTACGGGAAACTATTCCAAGATTAAAACTTTCACTGTAACCTCGCTCTAACTTATCCCCCCCCCCCCAAAAAAAAAACCAACAACACCAAACAAACAAACCCGCAATACTATTGTCATTCTTATAGTCAGCACTAAATTGTTCACAAACAAATGTGTTTTAAGCTGCTAAAGACATATGATTCAAACGCTCAGAAAGTCCTTTGTTCTATATTTTGGCTGTCCATTTTTATGCAAAACCTTTTACATTTTTATTTTATGGGTTATTGTTGAAGGTCGTACCGTACACACATACTTCCTTTGGTTTCTTATGGAAATTTGTCCATTGACAACAAACATACCACATCATCTACTTTATATAAGTATTGTATAAATTACAACGTATTTTGGTGATCTTGCAAAATGATCGTAATCCCGAAAATCGTAAACATATTTTCTTATCTTAAAAGGGGGCAAGAAGGGTTCCATTATCAAGCCAATAAATAAGATTACAGTTAATTTAAAAAATAGGGGTATTTTTTACTCTCATAATAACAGTAAACAGATTCACAACCATGTCAATTTCAAGAAAGCAGACAACAGTTAATTACTCAATAATAGTACAGCATCAATGATCTTAAATATATGCCACTTTTAACTAAAATATAGAGGCACAGAATCAGGACATAGGAGCACAGAACCAGGATCGTTTTTCTTATCACCAGCACAGCGTCAGGACAATTCCGTTTAACGAACTTGCACGACTTTTGCAATATAATATTGTTGTAATATACTTTGCATGGTACTTATGACGCATCAGAGAAAAATTAAGCAACAAAACAGTCGTTTTATTGCCGTTCTGATACAATGTAAACAAACCCACCAGCACAGAATCAGGACCCACCAGCACCTGACAGGACCAAATCACCAGCACAGAAACGTTCTCTCGCAGGGCAACCATACCCACCGTGCTAATAGTGTAATAAATAGAATGTGTAATGACAATTGCCAAAATATTGTACCAACGTGCCTCCTGAAATATATTTTGTAACCAGCTACACTCATTTGAGGGAATCATGATAGGAAGGGCAAGCTCTACAATATCGAATCATCTTGTAGATATAAATTCAATATGCAGCCGTTGCTAAAAAGCATCTGCAAAAAAATAGGAATTTTACAATTTTGAAACTGCAGTCATCTTTTTTGGTTAGTAAAAATTTGTTGTAAACTGACACTCATGATCATTGTCAAATTAGAATTAAAAGTCAAGATATGGAACATACCAAACTGTGTCTTTTGTACTCATTATTTCAAGTTCGATGTGATAGATGTGTTCAGCATAGTCACCAAACTTTGACATGTTTTATTGAGAGGATATGTCTTATGTAGCGGAACATGCAATTGAAGTTTTAATAAAAATGCTAGCTTCTTTTCGTTCTCCCTAAGCTCATGTATAAATTCAGCCTCGTGATCAAAAGAAAAAATATAAAGATAATGAGAACAATATGTTACCATTAGATTGTCGATTATTCGTTGCAAAACACCTCCTTTAATCGAAATAAATGTGTAGCCATTCAAGCAACTGTGTAATGTTAGATTCAGAGATGACTATTTTTGGTTTTTGAATCATAGTGTTTTTACAAAGTACGTTTTATCTCCTTCCTAATTGTACTCAAACAATATGCTGAAATCTAAAAAAAAAAAACAATTTATGAAACAAAGCAAAGCAAATCCTTTCAATTGTCTTTTGGTATGGAATGGGGAATACATGTGATATATTGTTAGTCATAAGATATTACTATGTGTAATGTATTACAATTCATTTTGCAAGGACTGAAATGGTAAGATCTATCATGTTAAAATAACGAAAAATAATAATATCCTTTTAGTAAGATCTGATATTTCACTTTATCATATGTTCAAATAATCATTTCGGTTTATTAATAGACTACTTCTACTAAATGACTATCAAAACAAGAGATATATATCTTTTAAATTTGTTGAACGAAACAAAATATGATTATTGAAATAATATGAAAGGATATGATATATTCTCTTACACTCCAACAGTTTTCTTTTCATAAACAAATATTTCTTTTCGGCGTACTAAACACTTTGTTCTACCCGAATCGAAAACACTCATTGTTTTCACTGTCGAAATACAAAAAGCACGACTTATTATTTATGTTTCCATTTGACATTTGATAACATTTGTATTAAGTTTATAAAATGATTGAAACGCATGCATATTTAGGTTTCCAATACGTATGTTACATTTGGATTTCAATCAAGGGATAAAACTGTGAAATAGACGTATCATTCACTCAAATAAAAAAGTTTTATAGTTTATTATGTTTAAGATATGACTAGTGTTAAAGGATAAAGGAATCGTGTAACTTTTTATATTGATATTTACAAAGTAAAAAAGTACGTGTTTACATGTATATTAATGTCACGTTATATCTTTTTTAAAGCTAAATCAGTTCAGCAAAGTTATTATTTGGATTTGAATCCTGTTGGGGTCGTGCGTCGGAAAGACATTAATTGTCAAAATGTGAATTTGACTAAACATATTGATGTTAATATACTTGACAAAAATTACCATTTCAAACAAATTTTACCCACATTGATATTGTCAATGAAAACATTTTGTAATAAAACATCTGTTTGGTAACACACTTTGCTTTTAGCTGAACAATAAATAAACAGATATAAATAGGTGTCTACTTTAAAAAAAAAATCCGTACATATGGAAAGAATGCCGTTGTTAACTCAAACAGAATACATGAAATATACAAGATGCATTCAAAAACTAAGAGACCGATTGTTTACAGGTTAAAGGATTAAAGTTTATAGGTTAATTATACTTCTTTTGATTTTTGAACTAAAAGTGTCGACAAATGCCTTGATATTATATATTACTGATATCTATAGAGATCATAATTAAGGCCGTATCATGGCAGATCAAAATATTCAAAATATTGTGTTTTAACTTCTTCAAGCATTGTATTTTAGGAGAGTAACTTACACTTTGTAAAATAGATTAAAGTTTGACATAATATTTACTTTGACCTCTTAACAAAAACACCAAATATTTGATGGAATTTTTAACCAAATAATTAACAAGAGATACTTTTCTTAACCATTAGTATGTGATTCACGCGACTACTGTATGTGTTCTGTACTCAAATAAATATAGTTCATCTCCACTATTTACTGTTAATATACAAATTATATAAAATTATTCAGAATTGAAATATTGATAGCATTTATCAGTTATTACAGTATTTTTGTTTTTTTTTTAATTCTAGCAAAATTCTAAACTTAGCAATACAAAACTTTAAAAATGAACCAAATATAAACAACATTTTATAAATTTGATCAATCAACGGAAAACCAAAAAAGATGAAAGACAGATAGCATTGTGAAAAGATTAAAAGAATAAATGTAGATAAATAAACTTCCAAGTCTATAAAGTCCACGCTGAAACATTCCTTCGATTTTTATACCTCATATTGTGTATGAATACACTCATGTGAAGTATTGGTAATGATTACATGATATTTCATGATCTTTTCCTTACCTTTTTTAGTGCTGTCGAGACATTTTGCTTTTTTTCAATGTTCATACCATTCATTCTTTTACACAGGCAAATAAATACAAGCTATTAAAACTCTCTAAAAAGAAATAACAATTTTTTTTCGAAGTTGACTGAACAATCACAAGTGTTGGTAATTCTTGTCAAATATTTTTAATTAAAATCACCGTAACATATCAAAATCACTTTTGATTGTGTATGCGTAATAGAGTATGAAATAACTTATAGTTATACGTTGGCTTATTCCTTACAATAAAATCAATATATTAAACTGCGTTTCTTCAATACTATTTGATTTGTACACATTAACCAAATCCGATTTGTATGCGAATGTACATGCATGTGATTCAAAATCATATACGAAAAGAGCATGGATAAATAAAATAAGACCTTTGAGATAAACATGCAGTTGCAATGTAGTTATTGTTGCTGAAAAATCTCAACAATTTCAAACATTTCATCCCGATGCACCCTATTCAGATAGAAAAACAAAATAACATAGTTGAAAGCTATACATTTTGAAATGTTTGAGACTTTAATCTGAAGAACGCGTGTAGACATGTGAAATCAGATTCTTACAATCTTTAAGAAGAAAAGAAGTATTAGTTTGCAGTTTACCTCAAAATATATAATGAGTCAGTGATTACACGATACCATGACATTCCGCGTAAATACGTGTTCCCTATAGATGGAAAACGTGTGTTCATGTTCAATTAAAACTACTTAGAAATGGAATTGTTTGTGATATCGTTGAGATAAACGCGAAATAAAATTGATGATGTTAATGGGGTATGTCTCAAAGAACCATAACCCGACAGAAGAGCATAAAACAGCCGAAGGTCATCAATGTGTATTCAACACTGTGAAAAAAATCAAGCAAACAAAACCGGTTTCAGCCTGCAAATTAAACAAAATGTGTACTAGTTCAAAACTTTGTAACATATAAATGAACTTAATTAAAAAAAAAAACAAAAAAAAAACATACAAGACTTACAAAGACTAGAGGCGACTGACATGTGACTGGCGTAATAGTGCTCCGAGTTTAAACCTGTTTTTTTTAAATCACAATCCGCCCTTAAACTGCTACCCAATTTAGTATAAACAAACACGCAGCAATACGCATTGTAAAAATCAGTTAAAGGAAGTCCGATGTCTGAACATGTAACAGAAGATACTATGCAAAATGACATTGATACATAAATCAACAAATAATAACTAGCAGTTTCTGACAAGAAAGCAGTAGGCCTATATTAAACTGATTATGTAGATAATAAAGATTATGTCGTCAGCATTTGAATTTGGGTACAATTCATCCCGTTAGTAGTTTAAAATTATCATGCACTGATAAAATATACGAGACAAAATAACCCATATCATGCCAACAACTGGTTTTAGATCAAATGTGTTTATTTCCGATCCAAACACTATTTCAGTGAATCAATATTAATTCAACAGAAGACATATATAAGACTTGACAACAGTATCGTAACTTTATCCTCCTGAATAAGTCTGTTTAAAGGTTTGGTAAGCTTTTATGATGTATCAAGATATTGTTGTGCTTTGTATAGAAAAGTGTCCTCAAAATTTAATGTTAAATACTTGAACGTACATTGTATAAGATGCCTGCATGTTGATTTATATTTACGAATGATGTCTATGTACAGATGATAAAAGTTCTTTCGTTCAAATTAAAAACGTTGTTACATACGATAGCGAATGGAACAAGTTAAGATATTTTGAGAGCCAATATATCATCAAAATATCGAAAATTGAGATGGGTCTTTGCTGCTTTTAATAATTAACTTGACGATAATGGAATCTCCATAGCGGACAAACATATTACCTATTAAAAATTCAAAAGCAGCTATAGCATCAATGTCGAACCAATTGACATAGTGCTTTTGTATGTTGATACTAAAATTTACATAAAATAGTTTAAAAAATATATTCGCATTCTGACTTTTAAAATGCACATTTATAAAGTTTTTGAATTTTTCTTTTTTCTTTTTTTTTTAATTTGTTTTCTGTATAAGATTATAAGGCGAAGACGTAAATAAGGTAGCAAATCAAATCTTTGAAAAGATTCGAAATGTTTGTATATTCGTGATTTCCTTTTGCAGAGATTCGATATAAAATGTTCGTCAAAACAATAATGATGATATTGACAACATTCTCAGCCGGAACAACTACTATTCCTTAGCGAGTTCATCAAGCTAATGTATAATACGAGTAATAGGCCTAGTAGGTTTTGTTTGTAATCAAATATTCTTTAAAGTATTTTATACAAATATCAAATCTGTTTATTACAGACTTTAAAAAAAGCAAAAGACCATAGTGAAATAAAATCACAGGATATGAGGTACAATTCCCCCAGACGACGCGAAAACTATTATCAAAGTATAAGTTAATATAGTTTCTTTTTTTATATATTGTTAGCTCGTAGATGTAATACTTTTCGCATACCTCTCTTAAGAATCAACTGTTGAAAATTTAATAAGAAATACAACAGTCTAGGATTATATCATGCATCATTACAAATAGTCGTGCGGAAACATTTAACGCACCGTTTACTAGCGTGCATTGTATGTTAACTTTGTGTTACCTTCAAAATGTTAGCAGATAAAAAAAAAAAGTAAACGGACAGTTAATTATATGTATAATGGTAAAAGAGATATTTGGAAATATTTCTTTTCATATAGGTAAAGTGTGTAACATTGTACTGGAGGAGTGAATTTTCTTTTTATAACTTAGGATGGATTGTTTGACATAAAAGGGCGGGAACTATTTCGACGATTGTTTTGTATAAGAAAATAATTCATTATGCAGGAATGAACAGATTAGATAAAACTGATGTATATAAAAAGATCGATTATTATTTTCAGAAAACCAAGAACATACGGCAAATATTTGAAAATTAAAGTATTGTCTGAAAACAAAATATTATTATAAATCGTTCGATGTCGTTTGTATTATTTCAAGTCTTGAACCATTGCCTAGCTAAATCTACCATAATGGATATTATTTGTTGTTAATATACACAAAATTCATTCTGTGTTATGTAATCATTTCAAATCCAAATAATTTCTGGAAATAAAAGTTACTTTACTTATTTATCACTTCCAATTTAACAATAAGGTAGAAAAAGTATATTAACATTTATTTTTATACCTCAGTTATCATTTTCTATATAAAATAAGTACACAATATTTTCACTATTTTGCAAATTACACGCTTTGAACTATTGGACCGGTCAAAAATTTCCAACTATTGGACCTTGGTGAAACTATTTGACCGCCAGCGTCATCAGTGTATATAAAGTGCGAATCCAGCTAGTTCATTTTCACTATCATATGCGAGTATGTCTATTGTAGAATAAAGGATGATGGGAAAACTGTATTTGTTTACGTTTCGAAAATACCAAAATAATTGATTTGAAGTTAAGTTTCAACATATTTTCATTGTGATATGTCTTTTAAATGTACAAACATAGCATTAAAGTTCAAATAAGTGTTATAAAATCAACATAATATAGCATATCGATTATTGAAAGCGATCCATTTTAACTATAAATGCGATGAATTATCACTATTAGTGCAAACATTTCTGAAGTAGAATTTTCGAAGATGTGAGGAATTTTTATTGTAGATTTATGTGATAAATGGACTTTCAACAAATGAAAAACTTAGTTGATGACGTTAGTATTTATGATATTTTCAAATTGAAACACAAACTCCTCATTCATGCATTCTTCATCAAATATATAGCTATTCAAACTTGTAACAGTAACGCTGCTCAAAATGTCATATTGTATTCTTAAAATTACGTTTTTCCTTGATTATAACAAAATTTTAAAAGACCTCTTTTTTATATTTGTTTGCAGTTAAAGATTGATATGGCGGAGTTTAAGTGCACTTTTTTTTAGGATTTACTTCATTATTTTTTTTTTATCTCATATTGCGTAGACCTACATCTGAATGTGCAAGGCTTTGTCATACTATAAACGAAATGTCAACCAAAAAAATTGTACTTAAATCAAGGTGAATGTAAATAATGTATACTTGATGCAACTAGCTTATGTTCCACTACTCCTAGCCACCCACCTATCATTTTCCTCGACTATGAGTCAACCAATGAAAGTCATGTTTATCGATCGTTCGGACATAGATAACCTAATTTCATTTCGAACTTTCACATTTGTTCAAATTCTAGTTACTTATACCAGCATGTTTTAAATTTGGTAATACTATATATGACTCATAAAACTATTTAGGCAATGGCACCTAGTCAGCTGACCCTTCTTGATCACCTGAGATCATCCCCAGGGGTTGGTGTTGCTCAATTTTTAGATTTTTGTGTAGAGAAGAGTCGTGACTGCTAATAATCTTTTTGATTTTTTTTTTATCCCTGCTGTTGTCTGATTTTGTTTTTCTAATGATATTATAAGTTCTTGGTGTCTGCTTCGTCTTGTTTTATCATATACACAGCAACCTATTTTTACAGCAGTTTTGAAAATAAAAATAATAAGAACAGATCATTTTTACCCATCCACACAATTTAAACAGGACTTCTCATAGCATCATTGTCCTGTCACATTTTTATCAACCGTTTCAATATTATTCAACCACATTTGATAAGCTTATTCTAAAGAGATAAAAATATCTCATAGTATACCATCCAAATTCACTCGAAAGAGTATGGATGAAAGGCTGAAACATTCTTAAACCTAAGCCTTAACCTAAAGCTTTCATATGTTATAAGGTGGGTTAAACTTGGCAATCAGCTATATTCATATGCTGTTTTTGCGCGATATTAACGGTCAATCCGATTCCCTAACCTTCTCTTTTTACAAGTGTGTAAATCTTCTCATGACTTGATTTACATTCACCATTTACAAATCAATTTGCATTAATTGAATTGTTAAGTTAAATTGTATTATTTCGAACAAGAGTTCGCGGAGCCATAATTTTAGGATTGGAAAATGTGAAGAACAGTAAAACAAGTAGTATAATTTAACAAATATACACATAAAAGGAACATTCTTTTAAAATTTCTCATATCAGAATATCTAGTTCAATTTTTATGACTATTTTATTTATTGTGTCTGTTTAGTTAACGCATCAATGTAAATATAACGGAAATTGATGAGACTGTCATCAAAGTGAGAGGGTTAGCGCTATAAAACCAGGTTTAATCCACCATTTTCTACATTTGAAAATGCCTGTACCAAGTCAGGAATATGACAGTTCTTGTCCATTCGTTTTTGATGCGTTTTGTTATTTGATTTTGCCATGTGATCATGGACTTTCCGAATTGTTTTTTCTCTAAGTTCAGTATTTTTGTGATTATACTTTTTAATGTTACAGATCAGTTGGGGTTAAGTAGACTTAATAACCCCTAATGATGCCATTCTTTGAATGTTATATAGTTTTCACCAGGGTCTCGTTCCTAGAGAAAAATGAATACCTGTAGTAGTGGAGAGACCAGGCCAATCTAATCATTTTCAACTTTATGGACCACCGTAACTGCAGGCTGAAATTGGTTTTAAATTTGATTCTTTTGCCTGGTCGAAAAACGCATTTTTTTGTTAAATTAAAGTTCAAAGTTGGATAATTAAGATTTTCATTAAGAGTAAAAAACAAGAAAAAAACAAACAAACAAAAACAAACACACAAGGGGTTATCAAAAGTCAGAAAATGATATATGAATTTTTCAATATGCAAAAAATTACTTCTTAGATGAAAATGTTATTAAAAGCAATTCATTTTCGAATCATTTCGAAAAAAAGGAAATTATAAAATGCCCTTTTTTTTAGAGTAATTCATGTGGACAACAAGAAAAGGCAGAGACGAAACAGGAAATTGCATTCATTTAATATTTTGTAGATTACATGAAAATTTAAAGATTTATTTCTGAAATTTACTGTTTCATAAAAAAGAATCAAAGGCAATATTTATTTTTGTTTTATTTTATACCGGTAGCTAGCGACAACTTATTCACTAGGTAACTAAATAAAATCGTTTAAATGAAGAACTGTTTGCTAGCTTATATTTTGTTATGAGCATTGAGATTGTATGGGTATGGTTTGACATCAGCAACCTACTATGGAATCTCCTCAGAAAATGTTGCTGCAAGGGTGCTTAAATTTAACATGCATAGTCCATAACATTTTTCGAACTCCGGGTTTCTCATTATTGATACCTAAGTTTCAACATTTCGTTTAGTCAAAGTGGTATTATCACTCTATAAGTTTTATACTGTAGTAAATTTAAACAATGACTTTCCAAAGATTTCTGACTTTCCATATATTATTTCGTTTCCATCATCGTCATCTTCAGAAATAGCTTGATGAGTAAGTAAACTCATCAAAGATACCAGGATTTAAATTTTATATTTACGTCATACACGCGTTTTCTCTACAAAAGACTCATCAGTGTCGCTCGAATAAAGAAATGTTAAAAAGGCCAAATAGTTAAAGAGTATTGAGGACCAAAAATTCCTTCAAGTTTTGCCAAGTACAGTTAAGGTAATCTATTCCTGAGGTAGAAAAGTCTTAGTATTTCAAAAATTCATAGTTTTGTTAAGATGATTTCTACATCAATACGATTAAAAACGTGTACAAGACAATACTACATGTTGCATACTCAGCGTTTATTTCAAGCTCTTAACCCTTGCATGTAAAATGGAGAATCTCCGAGGACATACCGTATAGCGGGTTATTTTCGCGGGTATAAAATTTCGCGATTTTTATTGAAGAAGGTATACGGAATAATTGTTTTGCCTGATTCAAAACTTTTATCAATACCTTGGCATGTACACTGTTAATTTGGCGGATTTTATTTTGGCGATTTTGTTCTATCCGCCAAAATAACCGAAAATTCATACCCCGCGAAAATAACCCGCTATACGGTATGGCTCTCGAAGAAACCTGTATGTGTTCTTTAAATACTGTAAACAAAATAGGCATTGTATTGGATGATACAACATAACTAACTAAGCCAGTTAAGCCAGTTAAGGAACGCCTTCAATACATTAGGTTTAATACTTTTTATACAGTGTATGTATATGCATCCAATTGAAAAATGTTGCGAACCATGAAAGCCTCATCGTGCTCATAGGGCAGTGTTTATTCTGGAACACAACGATTAAACTACTCGCAAATAAGAATCTGCTACTGTATTTAAAGCAGAAATTTCTGGTCAACATATAAGTCATATAGCTCTGCTAAAACTAATCATTTACCAAATATTGATATATAAAAGATGAAAGCCCATGAAATCCTCATATTTCTATCTTGTGGGAGTAAAGAACGTTTATATAGATTATTGTTAATGAAAGGCAACAATATACCATTCCTGGTCAAAGGTATGCAAAGCATTTTGCTGAATATATTAACCATGTTTCATTGTGGTATATACACTAAATATTTCAATGTTGATAGGTTATGTGTCTATGACTGGAGCATAGATTAAAACGTATCTTCAAACATGAATTATGATTCCCTTTTTAAAATGTGACAAGAAATGGGACAATTTTGTCAGTATTTTCTGCAAAAATGGAAATTGATCTAAGCTTTTGTAATAATTCAAGATATGTCAGATGTATCTACGTTTTCTTTAAAACAAAACACCATGTCCAATTAGCAAGGAGAAAATAAGGTCAATTCAGTTTTTTTGTTGAGCCTGAGACTTCTATCGCAGAAAACTCTACATAGAATAGTTAACCGGCGGCGATAAATATCGTCTTAAAGGCTTAGTATATTACGATTTTTTTCACTCGACTTCGACTTCATGGCATGTATTAGTGAACAAGGTTAAGTTTTCGTAGTCAGGTATTTATCTCAGATACTATAGGCAATAGGTCTAATGTATTTGGTGTATGTAATGATGTAAGGTGTACATGTTCAATTGGCATGCGTCATCCGATCTTTGCAGTTGTCAACGTATAGATCAACTATGTTTAGTGTATGGAAATATTTAACGAAGTGAAGTACTGGTAAGTCTGTGAAGTTTTTATTAACCTTTACCTAATTTTCAAGGTTCATTGCTAAATGTAATTTTTTTGTGTTTTGGTCTGATTTCTAATACAGTATGCAATCACAAGGTCGACTATATTTGGTGTAAGGTAGTATTTTACGATGTATATGTCAGTCTAGCAGGTTTTATTTGTCCTTGCACTCATTTTCATGTTCCAGTATGCTTACTGATAAGTTCTTGTGTTTTGGTCTGTTTTAATCTATTATTATTATAAGTCAACTTTATGTTGTGTATTGAATGATTGTGTTGCTTCTTTATAGATCATTGATTTTATTTTGATAGTCCTGAAGTATAAAGTTTTATTATTCCATGCATCAAATATAGTTGTCCTATTGCTTATAGTAACTATGAAACAAGTTAACTAGTAGACCTCAACATTGACTAATGAACCATAAAAGTGACATGAAGGTCAGATTATACCTGCCAAACAGAAACATACACCTTACAACAGATCTTTCTACTTCAAGTTAACCTAAAGGAATTTAGAATATCGTTTGGTGTCTTTTTCATACTGAGAACCAGTCGTAACTATGAAGTGAAAGATGTTTAACCATGAATTGCCTCAGTATTTATCTCAACATAATATGCTTCTTCCTGTATTGTTTGACAACCTTCTTTCAATGTAATAATGGTGTTAGTTAAGTCCCATTGGATATATCTAAGAACTGCATTCAATAAGAACTTTTAAAGCAGATGTATGTAATGTTCAGTTCATTTATATTATTGTCTTGTTTTCAGTTGCATATGAATCATATGAATTCCAGTGTTTCTCTTCTTTTTTTCGATACCCCATCTCCTTTTTAAGGATTTTTTTGAATCAAATAATAAGTGAAATGAATACAAAATTTCATTTGCACATGCTCGGCTTTTTATAATTAATCAAGGAAATTGCATATCGGTCGTTCACACTCAATGACAATGTGGACAAATATCCATAAAATAACAGCCTTTTATGTGGCTTAATTTAAGCATAATGTTTTGCTGTTACAAGTGCGAGTTTTAGTCTAATTGTCTACCTTTGAGGTTCTTTAGACATACGATTTAAAACTTTAGAATAGTCAGATTTCCAATCAATTTGTTTTCCACCATTGGAATTAGTAAGATATGAGGTTTTTTTTCAGTGAGGTGATATTTCGTAAAATAAATATTTCAAAAATAGATCCGCATCATAGGTTTTTATGTACCAGCTTGTAGGAAGTTAGGCCATGAAGTGCTTCCCTTGACCGCTTTTTCGTCTGTCCGTCCCATTTTTGTTTCTGCACACTTACTTTAGTTTTCCTCGTCCAAATATGATGAAACTCATACATAATTATAATGACCACAACACGCAGACAGAGGTTAAATTTATGCATTGAGTCGTTAACGGGTAGAGAATTATACCTTTACAATAACAAAGCTTGAGCGGGGTATAAATATACAAAGTTAATATATACAAAACAAAGAGATAAATAAATGAATAAACGTTGCAATTTTACAACACTACATCATCCGAATTTCGTCTCTCCCAAGTCTAGTAATAACAATCATATAAGGTATCACCAGCCCAGTAGTCATCACTTCGGTGTTGACATGAATATCAATTATATGGTCATTTTTATAAATTTCCTGGTTTCAAAAACATTGATTTTGTTTTTGAAAAAAATAAAGATTTTCTTATATTAGGCAGAGATTATCTTATCCGTATTTGGCACAACTTTTTAGAATATTGGATCCTCAATGCTTTTCAACTTTGTACTTGTTTGGCTTTATAACTATTTTGATAAGAGCGTCATTGATGAGTCTTATGTAGACGAAACGCGCGACTGGCGTATTGAATTATAATCCTGGTACCTTTGATAACTATATAACATGTATAATGATAAAAAGTAACGGATTTAAAGTAATTTTATATTAGAATACATTGCACAAGATTTCAACAACAATCAATTATCTCTCAATTTTTTTGTACAAAATTGCTCATTGTTGAAGGTCATACGGTGACCTATAGTTGTTAATTTCTTTTTCAGTTGGTCTCTTGTGAAGAGATGTCTCATTGGTAATCATACCACATCTTCTTTTCATATAAACAAAAGTATAGAAAATTAAGTTCATCATTTCTCACACTGCAAAAACATCAAAACAATTAACAAAATATTAAGTTTACGATATAATTTGTGTTGTACAACCTCATCCTCACTATGGTAAATCTACCAAGAAAATCTAAGATTTGTCCCTCATCAAAACAAGTTGTAACGAAACTGAGAGGTGGATATCTCAATATATTTCAAACGTTTACTTCATGTATTTACAGTTACGATAAATAATTACATTGATATAAGAAGATGTGGTATATGTGCCAATGAGTGCACTCTCCATCAAAGTCACAGTTTGTTAAAGGTAGCCATTATAGGTTAGAGTACGGTGTTCAACACGAAGCCCTGCCTCACAACGAACATCAAGCTATAAAGGATCGAAAATGATTTGTGTAAAACCATTCAAACGGGATAACCAACGGGGTTATCTATATAAAAAACGAGAAACACTTTTGAACCACACCAACGAACGACAGATCTACAAAATCTGTGAGATACAAACACTAATCTGCATTTTTTCGTGGCTGATCGAAAATTGGTTTTGTTTTTATCATGTGATATTTTCATTATGTCTGACGGTTTTTAAAATAGTCTATTTTACAGTTACCGATAATACAGCGCGCGCATAGTTCCTAAAAATATAAACGTCATTCCTACCTCAGGTGCTATTATTTTGATTTCGGGAGAGATATTGAGATCAAGACTGTGAATGGAATGTTACTGAATTTCGCCATTAAGAGCAATCAATATCAAATACAACCAACTTCAAAAGCACAAAGACGAAATAAAGTTTGACTATGTATTAATTTCTCGTTAGCAAAGTCTCCGATATCTTTGAACATACAGATACTGAATTGCATTTTTCGTGGCTGATCGAAAATGTGTTTTTCACACTGTATTACACACACAGACATAAAACGATTGCTTGTGATAAATAACCTAAGCTGTATTTTTCAAAACTGTTATGATATTTTTGTGCTATATACTCTTCAACTTCGTTCTGTACTTTATTTAGCCTTTTTTAGCTCACCTGGCCCAAAGGGCCAAGTGACCTTTTTACATCACTTTGCGTCCTGTGTCCGTCGTCTTCCGTGGTCGTTACAAAAGTCTTCTCCTCTGAAACTACTGGGCCAAATTAAACCAAACTTGGCTACAATCATTATTTGGGTTTCTACTTTAATAAATGTGTCCGGTGACCCGGCCAACCCACCAAGATGGCCGCCATGGCTAAAAATAGAACATAGGGGTAAAATGCAGTTTTTGGCTTATAACTCTAAAACAAAGCATTTAGAGCAAATCTGACTTGAGTAAAATTGTTTATCAGGTCAAGATCTATCTGCCCTGAAATTTTCAGATGAATTGGATAACCCGTTGTCTGGTTGCTGCCCCTGAATTGGTAATTTTAAGGAAATTTACTGTTTTTGTTCATTATCTTGAATATTATTTTAGATAGTAATAAACTGTAAACAGCAACAATGTTCAGCAAAATAAGATTTACAAATAGGGGTTATTGCCCTTTATAGTCAATTTTTAACCATTTTTCGTAAATCTTAGTAATCTTTTACAAAAATCTTCTCCTCTGAAACTACTGGGCCAAATTTATCCAAACTTGGCCACAATTATCTTTGTGGTATCTAGTTTAAAAAATGTGTCCGGTGACACGGCCATCTAACCAAGATGGCCACCACGGCTAAAAATAGAACATAGGGGTAAAATGATGTACAAACACATCACCATCACCATAATACAATTTTGTCATGAATCCATCTGCTTCCTTTGTTTAATATTCACATAGACCACAGGCGAGCGACACAGGTTCTTTAGAGCCTCTAGTTTATTATTATTATTTGATCGCCAATGATGAGTCTTTTGTAGACGAAACGCGCATTTGGCACAAATACAAAATTTCAATCATGGTATCTATAATAAGTTTGTTGTGAACGAAATTAAGCTTAAGAAGGAAAAATGCTTAAGAACTATGCAAACCTCGTTGTGCTAAGTAGTTACCACCAAATATGGTTAAATACATGAACTTTAGAAGATTTGATGTACATTATAACTTAAACTTTAAGATTTGTAACATAAATTGGATTTTTTCCTTTGATGTTTTTATGAAATAATTTGCTTAAAAAGTGTGGTGAGGGAAAACCATGGTATATTATATGCAAATTTATGTTGTACCATACTTTGCTAATTAAATATGCAACTCGACTAGAATCCAAAGGAAAAAAGGCGGAGCTGCAGCCATGGTATAACATATTCATTTTCATGTTATTCCATGGCTGAAGCTCCACCTTTTTTTTTTTAAATGTATCCGCCTCTAAAATATTTAGGAAACTGTAAAACGTACTAAAAGGTCAAGATCTTCATTTGTTTTCATTTTATAAGAAAAAGCAATAAATTATGTGTACCACATTTCAAGAAACCCTTTTCAAACTACATAGAATTGTTACGAATTCCCTTAATTTTGGAAACAATTACTTAGTCTAAATGTTTCTTTTTTCAGTTTTGAAAAAAATAAAATGTAACACTATCATTTCCTTTGCGAAAATTCAATTTAAATTCGATTTAAAAAGGGGGGTACCTTTACAAAAAGGAATAAATATTGGCTACAAATATCTGTGAAAAAACATGATTAGGGGACGTACACTATCTACGCCCCTGGATCCGCCACTGTTAAAATATTATTGTATCATTAAAATTGTGTTTTAATAAATAATCTAATAAAATAACGGAAGAGAAGCATTTTTCAATTAGATGAAAATTCTGTAAAATATGATTAATTTGTATGATACATTGAAAACAAAAAAAAAAACAATTCTTACCGTCATTAGAATAATTATTTAATCCTTGTCACTGGAATCCGACATTTTTGTTTACCTCAGTCTGATGACATTATGAAATTACCTGCGCCTACAATCATACACGGGGTGCAAAACTAAAAACAAATCAGGGAAAATCCGACATTTTCTTTACTTTCTGCAAATTCAGGGGTTCTATTACATGAAGTACACAGACGATCATACAATCATTTCAATTAGATGAAAATTCTGTAAAATATGATTAATTTGTATGATACATTGAAAACAAAACAAAAAAACAATTCTTACCGTCATTAGAATAATTATTTAATCCTTGTCACTGGAATCCGACATTTTTGTTTACCTCAGTCTGATGACATTATGAAATTACCTGCGCCTACAATCATACACGGGGTGCAAAACTAAAAACAAATCAGGGAAAATCCGACATTTTCTTTACTTTCTGCAAATTCAGGGGTTCTATTACATGAAGTACACAGACGATCATACACGAAGCGCAAAAGTGACTTGCGCGAGCTTCCATTTCATTGGATAAAACTGTAACGTGATCAATTTCCAATATTAGTTGAAGGTCTTGAAGCTGTCAATCATTTTATTTATATTACAAATTTTATATACCATGTGTCTTACTCATTAACATATTTAAACAAACTCATCCTTCGGATTCGTCTGTTTAAATATGTTAACTCGTAAAAACCATGGTATATATAGTACTTGTAAATTATTGATCTTCTTATGATGCATATTTATTTTTCTTTCCTCTAGTGCAGGATTAAGGATGTACACCTCTGAGAAGAATAAATTTCTAGAATTAAACTTTTTATAGGAATAATTGGTGAAGAAAAAAATAATATGATGGTCCACTTCTTTTTTTTTTTTTTTTTTTGCTACAGTCGTACCCAAATTTGATCATTTTCCCATATCATCTATTTTCACCTATTTTGGGGCTATTATCGTAAAACAAATCGCAGTTCCACAATTAAAATTGTGTCCATACTTTCAATTAGGATGGAGTGGACCAATCTTAATAAGCTTAACTTAATATAGGTAGGTGTTAATATAAGAAAGTTTTAGCATAGTTTTAGCATATGTTGATGTGTCAAATAAACCATGCCGTCAATTTTGTAAGTTTGTGATTTTTCTCTGTTTCAAGAACAAAATGCATATTAGATCAACTTCTTTGTTATAAATAATTGAGAAAAAGAAGTTTGAAAGAAAAATAGTTATATTGGATGTACATGTTTCTGGTAAAATCATTTCTTGTACCCTTCACCCATTTTCGCAAAATTTTGGCAAAAAACCCGACTTGATTTGTAATAAAATTTGAAAAAAATTATTACTCAAAAACTACTCATTGTAAATATACAATTTTTTCATAG
Organism: Mytilus edulis; assembly: GCA_019925275.1. Classification (NCBI taxonomy): domain Eukaryota; kingdom Metazoa; phylum Mollusca; class Bivalvia; order Mytilida; family Mytilidae; genus Mytilus; species Mytilus edulis. The sequence continues at coordinate 60,921,346 of CM034351.1, read as the reverse complement.
AGATAAGTTTGATGATACATTTTCTAAATTCATTGATATTTCCACTTGTATAACATGTTTTGGAAATAATTCCAGAACGCAGTTTCAACGAGACTGAAACGTCTGAAGAATACATCCTTATTGAATAATAAGAGCTTATCTTATATCAGAGGAGTAATATTGAAAACTCTTGTACACAATATATTTTAATTGTATTTAGTCCTATCTTATTCAATAATTCTTCTTTCAATCCAAAATCAAGGTGGTTATCGAGAAACTATATTCTTTATGGATGGCCGTAAGGAATA